>JABUQX010098214.1:32500-45165 GCA_015478945.1 Trachelipus rathkii
GGCTGACAGATTGTTACTCCTGTAACATGGAGAAAAATGTATCCTGGATATGTATAGATCATAAAAAATTTCAAAATTGTACTAAATTTCATCCGACAGTGAATTAATGCCTACCTTGCTAAGCCCATTATCAAGGCATAAAATGGGGTATTAAATTTTTGTTCTTTCCATCTTAAATATGACGGCAGATTGTACACTTCCATCTTCCAGGCTAAAGGTTTTATCACATCAGATTAACAAATGCAGGCTTGATTTGCTGGCAATCAAGGTCCTGAAATGTTGAAACACTTTATTCAATCAATCTTGAGTGGTCTGGCAATTCCGTGCAAACAGCTTCCTGAAGTTTTAATTTACTTAATAAACTTTATATTCAAACAAACGTTTAAACACTCCAACCTCAAACCACTGACTTGAATATGTGTACTCTTGTATTGATAGCCTGTCTATTTTTATGGATTGCCTTTTACATTCACAAAAAAAAATAATTATAAAAAAATTTTCAGCACTTGCTTTCCTGCAGAAATTCAATAAGTTCATTCACATTGGAACGCGTGATTCTAAGAGTGTATCATGTACCTAGTAGTTCAATTCATAATCATGCCAAAAGTAATTAGCCTTGAGAATTTAAACAAGTTCTTAAAATACGCCACTTCATTAGTCAAGCAATAAATTTAGAATCCAAGGAATCAATATTTCATGGTCACATCAATATCTGCTACGGGAGAGGATTTGCTTGTAAATTAGATTTAACATTTTAAATAATTTGAGTGACTAGTGTTTCGATATAACTGCTGCAAAACTATAGAAAAGTGTACGTATTAAATAAAATAAATAAAAATAATAAATAAATAAATAAATTAAATAATATATTGACTAATAAATATATATATATATATATTATATATTATAATATATATATATATATATAATATATAATATATATATATATATATATATTATATAATAAATATTATAATATAATATTATATATATAATATATATATATATATATATATAATTAATATATGCATCATTCACTCATCTCATTATCATTCATCCACCTTCTTTCCCCAAGTCTGGGGATAAGGAGCGTACCATGCACATGCACCAGAAACAGAAAAGTAGTAGAAGAGCATGACAGGTCGAAAAGAAAGCCCAGCGCCTTACCGCCCCCCTTATACCTATTAGTGAGAGACTCGTCGCTGTCAGAAAATCCACCCTAGAGCTTCACGGGACCGCGACGGCCCTCACTATGGCATCTCGTCAGTGTGGGGTAATCCCTTGGCCCAGGTGGGCCAAAACAATACCCCCTCGAAAACCCAGACCATTCACTCCTATTATGCACCTTTCTTCTCGCCTCTGCCAACTCACATTTCTCTCCTTCCAGGCATTTCTTCACTGACTACAATCCACTTTTTCTTCGTCTCCAGCTGGTTGATTCACCAACACACTCCACACTATAAACATCCGCCTACCCTGACTTATCTCCATCAATTTCCACATGAACCAAACCATGCCTAAAAGTAACTTTTATTTATTCTCTCATTTATCCCTATTTTCACACCACCACACAACTCGCTAATACGTTCATTCCTCATTTTATAATTTTCTTATCATACTTAACACGCCCTTAGATTGTCATTGACACATTGTACTTTTAGATCTATACCTCTTATTCAGACCATAGTTTCACTAAGTACTATACATTTAACACAGGTAACAACATACCATCATGTAAGACCCTAGCGCACTCAAGAACTAGTCCCTTTACATCCACCAAGGACTTGATTGCACCAGCCACCTTCCTGCCATTCACAACTTTCCTACTACACTCTGCATCATCCATTCCCTTTCATCTAACATATATCTTAAATATTTAAACTCAGACACTTGTTCCACCTGCTCACCAACTAACATAACTTTACACGCAAGGACTGGTTCTCTACTCACAACCATAACCTTACACTTATCTTAACGATTATCTTTCAAACTCTTCCTTTGCACACCCTGCAAAGTCTTCTCAAACTCTCTCAGATTCGCCACACAAAACCCAAAATCATCCACATATAACAGGTAGGGCACCCTCCACTCTCTTCCATTCTCTATCATTCTAACACCACCCCCACCTCTAATTTTTTCAAAATCCCATCCATATACAAATTGAAAACCAGGAAGACATAACACATCTCTGCCTCACTCCACTATTAATATTAAACTAATCACTTTCTACTACATTTATTTTTACATACGCTTCACTATTGTCATACATACTTTTGATTCCATTCAGAAGCCTACCACCAACACCATCCTATAGGCTTCCCTTAATCCTATCATACGCCTGTCGCAAATTCATAAAACCTAAATACAATTTATTCTTCTTCTCTCTCTTATCTCAATCATTTGTTTCAATGTAAAGATTTGATGCACACATCCTCTACTACTTCTAAACCAATCAGTCCTTCAGTCACTCGACACACTCTTTCGACCAAATTAACGGCATATATCTTCCCTACAACAATCATTAAACTAATTTCCCTATAATTCCTACAGTTACCCTTATATAAGGGTACCATTACTGCTCTCCTCCAATCCCTCGTAACTATAACCTCCATAAATGCTTTGTTACATAACTTCTAAATTCACCTAATCACCATCTCGCCTCCGTTCTTGATCATTTCACCAGTAATTTCGTCTATACCTGCGGATTTATCATTCTTCAACTTTCTCACTCTACCCATTACCTCCTCTATACTAATGACCTCATCCCCATAATACCTATTCCTTCTTGCACCATCAAACCCACACACATTCACTATCACCTCTTCATTACTGCCAATGTTATTATGCAGATTTTTGAAGTGTTCTCTACACATTCCCCTCACATCCATTTCATCAGTTACGAAAGCACCACCCCTATTCATTATTCTAAGTAGATTCCCCTTATTCTCATTCTTAACCTTTCGCACTTCCTTCCAGAAGAGCTTCCTATTCCTTTGTAAGTCCCCATTCATCCCCCTTCCAAACTGTTCATTTACCTCTTTTTTCCTCCTGTGTATGCATCTTTTAAGATTTCTTTTTTCCTCCTTATATAATTACAAACATCTTTTTGAAATCTCATCATTGGCTTTAAGTACAATTAGTACATTCAACCATGCTTCTTTTTACTTTTAACCGCTTACATCACCTCCTTACTCCACCACTCACTGCTAACATTCTTACTTCCTACTTTAGCATATATGCATTCTTCTTTGGCACTACTAACAACTGCTTCCTTCATTTGCTTCCAGATTTGTTCAGTTTCAACTTGTTCACATTCAACTGATTTACTTGCAAGCGCTCTTAAATACTTAACTTTATTACCTTGCTCACTTACCTTCTCACTCTTATTCTATCCACTTCCTTCCTTATCACCTTCCTCTCCATCGAAGCCCCCACTAACTTAAATTTACATAAAACAACATAATGATCAGATAATCCCATTCCTAACCACCCCTCACTGATTTAACATCTAACACATACTTCAACATCTCCTTCACCAAAACAAAATCATACTTTTCACTTCGATACCATCTCTACCTACACCAACTCTAGTACGGCATACTTATGAATACTCCTGTGTTTAAAGAATGTATTACTTACACACATATGGTACCTCTCTCCTCACAGAAATCAATCACCTTCCTAACATTCTCTTTTTCTCCTGACACCCCAAAGCCACCTGTTATACCATCCCGTTTTTGATCACCTATTCAACCATTTAGATCACCCAACACAACCAATCGAAAGCTCCTACTCACCCCATCCAAAACATCTTTCAGATTATCCCAGAAGATGCACTCTCTTCAACATTACCCTCAGATGGACCATATGTCACCACCACACATACCTTGACTTTTTCAAACAAATTTAACCATTAGAATTCTAGTACTCACACACACAAAATCTACCATAGCTTTGTACAAGTCACTCATCAGAATTGCAACTCCTTCTCTCCCCCTCTCATTCCTTTCCACAACAGCACATACACATTTCACACCACACCACTCATTTTCACGGTTTCCTTTCATCTTTGTTTCAGTCACAGCAAACAAATCAAATTTGCCCTTTCTAAATACATCTATCACCTCTCTCCTCCTCACCTCAACATTCCATGTACCCATATGATTCATTTCATTACAATTTCGCTGAAAGATAGAAGACCGCTTACGGCGATCATAATCTTCTCTGAGGCATGCATTAGCATTTCTGGCAAAAGATAAGTGGTAGTGGGCAGCCAACCCAACTACCACTGTCCCTTTAGTAGCCTTTTACGACAGCAGGACATACAATGTGGGCAATTCTTTCTCCCCTACACACCCCACACATAGGGATATAAGGGATAGGGATGTCTGTAAGATGTTGTCTAGAAGAGGGGTGTGGATATAAGTATGTGTGTATAATATGTGGATAAAAGGTGTTGTCTATAAGATGTTTTCTGGAGGGTGAGTGTAGAAATGAACGCAGAAAAGAAAGGCGAACCATTAGGCACTGGAATATCATAGGAGACCCTACATACCATAAGCCAAATGGGAAGTAATTTCTTCGCTGTGAGTATGAACACTACTCTACCTCTATAATAATAATAATAATAATAATAATAATAATAATAATAATAATAATAATAATAATAATAATAATAATAATTCTGAAAGATATTTTCATATACCGGTATATATATAGTAATCAACCAAATGAGTAAATATTAGAGATGAACCAAATAGTATTTACCGGTATATTTTTGAATGCAATTATTTTGCCTGTTTTTCAACATTAAAAAAAATTATTACTATTTGTATTGACATTCACAAAGACCCTTTGGAAAGAAATTCAAAACAAAAACGGCTAGAAGTACCTAAAGGAAGGTATATGACTTAATTGTGACATCACTATTAAAAGGTTTGAAACATTGTTTAATAGGTTCTTAATATTAATTCTTCTGCTCTTTGTAATGAATTACAAAAAGCCTCCTACAAAGCCTCAAGTGGTGTATTTGAGTAATTGGTTTATGAGTTCTTATTCATGAAGTAGTTGTATACCATGTGAACAGGTTAAAATTTGTGTGGTGAACCACAAACCCTAAGCATAAAAAAAATCACATTTAATCCAATGAGCTATGAGAATTTAACATCCATTTCTACTTTTGAAAATTGTTTAAGAGGTTGGTGTATATATAATTATATATATCATGTGAACCATTAAATTTTCCAATATATATATACGGTATATATATATATATATATATATATATATATATATATATATAATACTATATATATATATATATATGTATATATATATATATATCAAATATATATATAAGATATATATATATATATATATATATATATATATATATAATATTTATATTTTCATATATATATATATAATATATATATATATATATATATATATATATATATATATATATATATATATATATATATATATAATATATATATATATATATATATATATATATATATATATATATAATATATATATATATATATATATATATATATATATATATATATATATATATATATATTATATATATATATATATATATATATAATATATATATATTATATATATATATATATATATATATATATATATATATATATATATATATATATTTTTATATGAAAAGCAACACTAGAGCCCTCCATATAGACATCTTTAATAAAAAATTATAAACAACGTTTCGGAAAAATATACTGTTTCCATCATCAGGTGAAGTAACTAGAAATATAATATCAAATAATAATAAAATTCGAAAATGTACAATTTTACAAAGTTCAAAATCCTAAAACAAATTTAACAAATTTAACAATGTCTTGAAAATATATACAAAACTCTAAACATATCATACCATTTGCAAAACTAGATTTAATTTAGAATCCTTGGACGTCGCTTCCATTATATAATGCAGAATCTATAAACAAATATAATAGTTATAAAGTTTAATTAATCAATTTGTCTAGGGGTAACTAAAATTAATAAATTTAAATAACAAGAATAATAGGCAAAAAGTGTTTTCAAGGAACAAGAAAGCAATAACTTACCGATTGTATAGGGATATTTTACTAGCAAATACATCTAAGTAGGAAAGCAAGTCACAAATCGCTTCACAGACAGAGTACGTCAAAACAGTTGCAGCTTGAACGGACCAGAATCACTATTTAGGGAGGGTTTATTTTTATGAATGAATAGTGTTTCTAAAATATGTAGGTTGGTTTGTGAATTGTTTGGGTTTATATATATTGAAATTGTTATAGTTAAAGTTGTGATCTGAAGAATGAGAATGATTTCTGATGGAAGAAAAAGCTGGTGAACTCAAGAAAGTTTTTGTACGGGTGGAGACACCTCTGTGCTCATCGATCCTCACAAAATATTGACGCAGAGTGCTGCCAATATAAACAGCATCGCAGCTGTTACATGAAAATTTATAAATGATAGAGGAACGAAGAGATGCAGGAGTGTGGTCTTTATGGTTACAGAAAGAAGAGATTTTTCTTGTGGCTGTGAATACCAGATTAATATTCAACTGAGGAAAACATTTCTGCAAAAGGGAACTCAACTCTTTACGTTGCTTTATAAAAATGTGTTCGTAAAAAGGTAACTTAATATATACATTGCATTTAGGTACATTATAAGTCGGAGGATTAGATGAGTAACAGGAGATCAGAAAATCACTTATATATTTGTAAATTAATTTAGTAGGATAGTAATTATTTTTAAAAAAATTTAAAAGAAAATTGAACTCATTATGCATAAGATCAAAAGTGGAACTGAGGTGATAACCTCTGTATATTAAAGTTTTAATACTATTGCATTTATAAACGAGAGGGACATGGCTGAAGAAATTAAGTCCCAAACCTGAAAAGGTTTTCTTGCGGTAGACGCTTACGGTAAATTTTGGAGTCGATTTCTTAATTAACATATCTAAAAATGGTAGAGTGCCATCCTCCTCCTCCTCCTCTTTTGTAAAATTAATATTATTCAGTTTGTTATTTAAGTAGTCAAAAAATGGTAAAACTTTGTCTTTATTTGAAAAAAGTAAAAAAGTATCATCCATGAAACGCTTATAATGAATTGGTTTAAATGAGGGGGGACAATTTTGTAGCCAAATTTTTTCAAAATGGCTTAAGTATGAGTTTGCCAATGTAGCACTAAGGGGGGAACCCATTGCCAGAGAGTCTATCTGCTGATATAAAGTATCATTAAAAAAGAAAAAAGTATCTTGGGTAGCCAATGTAAGCAAAGTTTTAAATTCGGCTTTATTAAATCCATGAAAGGTGGGGTTCTGTTGAAAAATATCATCAAGAAGGAACTCTATCGCATCTTTTACCGGAATATTTGTGTATAAGGATTCAATGTCAAAGCTCGTCATATAATAGTTATTTACATCAATATTTAGTAACCAATTTTTGAAAGTGTAGGAGTTTTTTACTATGAAATCGTTACTGGCAAATGGAGTTAAGAGTGGGACTAAGTATTTCGCTAGTTTATAGTTATGTGTATTAAAAGCTGCTAAAATGGGTCGAATTGGGACATTTTCTTTGTGAATTTTAGGGAGCCCGTAAAGTATTCCAGGGGAGGAGCCATGGGAGTAAATTTCGTTAAACACTGTTTTGCTTATTTTATCGGTTTTTAAAAGTTTACGCAAAAAACGATTAATTTTTTCTTCTAAATTGAGTGACATGCTCAGAGGGTCCTTATTCAAAACTGGGATAAATTTAGTGGGATCAGAAATAACATTAAGTACTTTATTGACATAGTCAGTCTTATCTAGTAGGACAACGCCAAGACCTTTGTCCGGTTTACAAATAATTAGAGATGAGTCACTTTTAAGGGACTTAAGTACACCAATATCAGCTTTCGATATTAGGTATGAAAAAACTTTAGAAGGGTTGAACTTAAAATAGAATTTATGAGCGAGGAGTTTTACCTTAAGGGTCACTGCTTCCATATCTGAATTATAAGGTTCGTAGTTTTTTAGCAAATAAATTAGTCTCTCAAAAGCACCAAAATACTTATAAAAGTCTATACGATAAACTGGCAGGCAGAAGTTTAAACCTAAACTTAAAAGTCGTTTCTCCGTAGTTGACAAAATTTTAGAGGAGAAGTTAAATATATATTTATCTGAAACTAATGCAGGGTCATTTCTATGTAAATTTAAAGATCGTAATTTATTGTCTTGACGAGTCTCACACAACTTCAATCGACCCTCTACGTATTTAGAAATCTTACCGGTAACAAATATAAAATCCAGGAAAGTTAAATTAGTTTTCAATTTATCACGGCATTCGTTAAATTGCTGTTCGAGTTTCCTAATCTCTTTATTCTTAAAGGCTATTTCATTGTTTAACAGTTTAAATTGAAAATTTCTATAAATATTACAATTATAAAGACGACGAGAAAAAAGTTTAAACTTAATAAAACCTGGGATGACTCCATAGGCCTTGCAGGTGTTTAAGAAAGCAACGTCCAATCTTCTCTTTCCTAGTCTAAAGGAGAGGCCCTCGTAGTGTCTGATAGTCTTGAGTGTTGCTTGGCCATAGTGATGACGAATAGCGTTGATCCAGTTTCTATGAGCTGGGAATTTTAGTTTTAATAGGAAAAGCAACACTAGAGCCCTCCACATAGACATCTTTAATCAAAAATTATAAACAACATTTCGGAAAAATATACTGTTTCCATCATCAGAGAGAGACTAATTTATTTGCTTAAAAACTACGAACCTTATAATTCAGATATGGAAGCAGTGACCCTTAAGGTAAAACTCCTCGCTCATAAATTCTATTTTAAGTTCAACCCTTCTAAAGTTTTTTCATACCTAATATCGAAAGCTGATATTGGTGTACTTAAGTCCCTTAAAAGTGACTCATCTCTAATTATTTGTAAACCGGACAAAGGTCTTGGCGTTGTCCTACTAGATAAGACTGACTATGTCAATAAAGTACTTAATGTTATTTCTGATCCCACTAAATTTATCCCAGTTCTGAATAAGGACCCTCTGAGCATGTCACTCAATTTAGAAGAAAAAATTAATCGTTTTTTGCGTAAACTTTTAAAAACCGATAAAATAAGCAAAACAGTGTTTAACGAAATTTACTCCCATGGCTCCTCCCCTGGAATACTTTACGGGCTCCCTAAAATTCACAAAGAAAATGTCCCAATTCGACCCATTTTAGCAGCTTTTAATACACATAACTATAAACTAGCGAAATACTTAGTCCCACTCTTAACTCCATTTGCCAGTAACGATTTCATAGTAAAAAACTCCTACACTTTCAAAAATTGGTTACTAAATATTGATGTAAATAACTATTATATGACGAGCTTTGACATTGAATCCTTATACACAAATATTCCGGTAAAAGATGCGATAGAGTTCCTTCTTGATGATATTTTTCAACAGAACCCCACCTTTCATGGATTTAATAAAGCCGAATTTAAAACTTTGCTTACATTGGCTACCCAAGATACTCTAATTTAATGATACTTTATATCAGCAGATAGACTCTCTGGCAATGGGTTCCCCCCTTAGTGCTACATTGGCAAACTCATACTTAAGCCATTTTGAAAAAATTTGGCTACAAAATTGTCCCCCCTCATTTAAACCAATTCATTATAAGCGTTTCATGGATGATACTTTTTTACTTTTTTCAAATAAAGACAAAGTTTTACCATTTTTTGACTACTTAAATAACAAACTGAATAATATTAATTTTACAAAAGAGGAGGAGGAGGATGGCACTCTACCATTTTTAGATATGTTAATTAAGAAATCGACTCCAAAATTTACCGTAAGCGTCTACCGCAAAAAAACCTTTTCAGGTTTGGGACTTAATTTCTTCAGCCATGTCCCTCTCGTTTATAAATGCAATAGTATTAAAACTTTAATATACAGAGGTTATCACCTCAGTTCCACTTTTGATCTTATGCATAATGAGTTCAATTTTCTTTTAAATTTTTTTAAAAATAATTACTATCCTACTAAATTAATTTACAAATATATAAGTGATTTTCTGATCTCCTGTTACTCATCTAATCCTCCGACTTATAATGTACCTAAATGCAATGTATATATTAAGTTACCTTTTTACGAACACATTTTTATAAAGCAACGTAAAGAGTTGAGTTCCCTTTTGCAGAAATGTTTTCCTCAGTTGAATATTAATCTGGTATTCACAGCCACAAGAAAAATCTCTTCTTTCTGTAACCATAAAGACCACACTCCTGCATCTCTTCGTTCCTCTATCATTTATAAATTTTCATGTAACAGCTGCGATGCTGTTTATATTGGCAGCACTCTGCGTCAATATTTTGTGAGGATCGATGAGCACAGAGGTGTCTCCACCCGTACAAAAACTTTCTTGAGTTCACCAGCTTTTTCTTCCATCAGAGATCATTCTCATTCTTCAGATCACAACTTTAACTATAACAATTTCAATATATTAACCCAAACAAAGTCACAAACCAACCTACATATTTTGGAAACACTATTCATTCATAAAAATAAACCCTCCCTAAATAGTGATTCTGGTCCGTTCAAGCTGCAACTGTTTTGACGTACTCTGCTGTGAAGCGATTTGTGACTTGCTTTCCTACTTAGATGTATTTGCTAGTAAAATATCCCTATACAATCGGTAAGTTATTGCTTTCTTGTTCCTTGAAAACACTTTTTGCTCCTGTTGTTTAAATTTATTAATTTTAGTTACCCCAAGACAAATTGATTAAATAAACTTTATAACTATTATATTTGTTTATAGATTCTGCATTATATAATGGAAGCGACGTCCAAGGATTCTAAGTTAAATCTAGTTTTGTAAATGGTATGATGTTTAGAGTTTTGTATATATTTTCAAGACATTGTTAAATTTGTTAAATTTGTTTTAGGATTTTGAACTTTGTAAAATTGTACATTTTCGAATTTTATTATTATTTGATATTATATTTCTAGTTACTTCACCTGATGATGGAAACAGTATATTTTTCCGAAACGTTGTTTATAATTTTTGATTAAAGATGTCTATGTGGAGGGCTCTAGTGTTGCTTTTCCTATTAAAACTAAAATTCCCAGCTCATAGAAACTGGATCAACGCTATATATATATATATATATATATATATATATATATATATATATATATATATTATATAATATAATATATATATATATATATATATATATATTATAATATATATATATATATATATAATATATATATATATATATATATATATATATATATATATATAGATTATATATATATATATATATATAATATATATATATATATATATATATATATTGTAAGGATTTTAAATCCTTACCACCAATTACCATCCATTTATCTGATTATGTATGCTTATTTGTCATTCCTTGTTTCAGCAATCTCTATGAATCACACTTTAGTCATCATGACTCTCTAAACTCTTTATAAGGTAATGATCTCGGAATAAGATTCAGGTATTTGGAAATGGCTGTAAATGTGTATAAAATTCTAAGATGTCCTCTTTGTGAGTATAATGCTTTGTTTAATATATTTTAGGACCTGAATTTGTAACCAAAGAAAAACCACAAAGGTTTCCCCAACTCTAATTTAACGGCCAGTTATCCGCTCTCAAGCATCCTCAAAAGTATTTTTGAGGTAAAGTAAAAGTCAAACATTCTTTCTTTCCTACTTCTTTCTTTGACATATCTTACATACTTAAATTTAATATTTTTATAAGTAGATCATAATTATGAAGCTCTTATTAACGTAAAATCTTGCATTAATTGAAAATAGTCACACTATCTACACTAATTTTAGTTTATTTTTGTTTTACACAGGAACCGGGTGCGGATCCTCGTGTCTAATTCTCACTTTCAAACTTAATCTTGCAATTGAAACCGGGTCAGGAGACTATTACAAACCTCTAAAACTTTCAAACTCTCATTACAGTTATTGGACCCGGGTGCGGATCCTATTGCCTGTTTTGTAAAAACAAAACTCTCAATCTTATTGGCTAGTTGCCACTTACAATACTACAACTCTCAATTAAGAAACTTGGCATGGAGCCTTTTTACAAATTTAAATTACATTTTTTAAACATTAGAATAAAAACAATTAAAAACATTGCATAAAATAACTAATTACGTATTGTTCAGGCAATCATGCAAATGATATGATTTATTTAATCAAAAATTCACTTCCTCAGCGCTTGATTATATATATTAAGTTATTGAATCAAATTTGTGACTATACTTATAATAGTGAGTAGCATTGACTACAAAAAACGTTTAAAATGATAAAGAAAAATGTGAATTCCTTTAACTTAAATATATTTATTAAATACTTTGAAAAGCGCAGTGCAGACAATAGTGATGAGTGATTAAAAAATACTACTATTTAATATAATACTTTAAGCATCCCTAAAACTACTTAACTTTAAAAGCCTTATTTTTCTATTGTGCATAATTTGTACTGAAACTGAGAAAAGAAAAACAATTTCAATTATTAAGTGGTTATCACCTTCAATTATTTTAAAAGTTATTATTTAAAATTTTGTATAATATTATTTATGTCTTACTTATAATTACCCCAAATCTGGGAAAAGGTAAAGTAGATACCT
>JABUQX010098215.1:0-10000 GCA_015478945.1 Trachelipus rathkii
ATTGTACGATTATGATATGTTTTTGCCGAATGACGGATGACGGATGATGACGATTGAGAGGCAAATTTCCACCGATGACAGAGAGACGGAGTGACAGATGACGTATGACGATTGATTGGAAAAAAAACTATTTTTAAAAATTTCTCTCGTGCTTGCTCTCTCTCTCTCTATAAATGATATATATAACGTAGTATATTATAGATAGCTATATATAGATATTATATATATTATATATATAAATATTAATATGCTATAAATTATAATATATAGAACTTGACACTTTCCCTATATATATAATATAATATATTGATACCTAAAAGATAGGCTGTAGACAGGAGGGTCAGGGAGTTCAACCTCCCGAAATTATTTTAGCGACGTCAAAATTTATTGATTCCTTAAGTTCAATAATAAAAATGAATAATAATAATAATAATATAATAATAATAATTAATAATGAGGTAATAATAATAATATAATAATAATAATAATAATAATAATAATAATAATAATAATAAATAATAATACATAATAATAATAAGATAATAGTCAACGTAACACTAATAATAATAATAAAATAATAAATAATAATTAATAATAAATAATAACAATAGCAATAATAATAATAGCAGTAATAATAATAATACATAATAATAAATAATGAATAATATCGAACAAAGAAAAAAAAAATATTTATAATAATAATTAATAATAGAAATAATAATAGTCTTAGCTTACTATAAATATAATAAATAATAGTTAATCAATGAAAAAAATAAAAAGTATTTATTAATGGAAATGAGGAGACACTCGTTGTGGCTCCGTAACAGATTTCTTTAAGGTCAAGTGGCTAGTTCATCATTACAATGTATAGAAATAATTTTGACAAGGGACTTAAATGTAAGGTTTCCCAGTTTTGCAGATGAGAGCAAATTGGCTACCTCAATAAGGATTAATGTTGGAGGTATGGAGAAGGAAAACATAAGGAGGGAGCTGTAATCGTTGATTTGATGAGCAGGTGTTTTATCTTTTCAGATAAAATTTTTCTTTCCTCACGTACGCTCCAAAAAAATCTTTTACCACATAACCATGGTTTCGAGTCGTGCTTATGCTCGTGGCCATGTCAGGCTAGACAGTGCTATCGATGTGTGGGAAAAATTCTCGTTCTCCTAATCCACTCCGCTAATTTTCATTCAGCTAGAATCGTTGCAGGGATACTCTTCAACGAGCAAAGCTGGCTTTCATCAAAAGGAAGTGCGCTGACCTCCTTGGTTCTCTTACTGACCAATCTTTCATCTCTAGCAACTTTCTGTAAATCTGCCTTTTCCTCCTCTTATTTGATCTGATCATTTGTGTTGCTATTTCTCAACTGAAATGGCCATTCTCTTCCGGGCTAGCTCAACTACATTCTCTAATGTCTCTATATCTAGCACTTTCCCTCCCTCAGTGTATGAAGTCTCTGGCTACAATAGTCACTCCTTATTCCGAAAGATAAGGAGCCGCTTCTGATCCTTCGTAGACTATGCCCTGTGCTCTTCACTTGTATTCTATCTAAGATCTTTTGAAACCCTTCTCAACTTCACTCTTGGATCATCTGGAACTCACTTCCGATCGCCCAGTAGAGGCTCTCTCGTGCTGACGAAGTCTACTGGCGATATACATTCCCTATCAACCGATTTATGGTTTTCGCTCTTAGGACTACTGGGAGAGACTTTGGTGTGGCGGCTTTGAACAATATCAAAATCATTTGACTTATATGGCAACGAGTCAATGCTCTTCAGCTTCACCATCCCTCTTTTGGTTTCCTCCTTCTCTTTTTTGCTTACTTATACTAGCTTTCTTTCAATCGCTTCAATAATCGCTGTTGTTGATGGGCGACTTCTTCTTTTCTGTCATAGTGGTGTTCCTCAGGGTTCTGTTTTATCTCCTACTTTTTCCTACCTTTCATTAATGAACTTTCTCACCTGCACCTCTTAACTCTCATCCACTCGTATTCCGATGACTCGACCGCTTCATTCTTATAACACTTCTATTATCTGAATTCTATCTCCCACTATTTTCCTGAATTGCTCTCGTTTAATCTTATCCGATTTTTTTCTCCTGATGGATAGAAATAACTTTGTGAAATTCAATTCTTTAAAAACCCACTTTTAACAAATCTCCTTCCTTCTCCAAAATACCTTCTAATTTTCCTGTCTCTTTCGACGGTTCTGTCGTCTCTCCTGTTGACAATGTAAACATCCTTGGCCTTAACAATGAAACAAAAAAAATGTCTTGGAAACCTCACATCACAATGGTTTGCTAGGGCGGCGCTCTCAAAGAACTGGAAGTCTGTTTTAGACTGTGAAGAATTTCCTCTTTTCTCAAGTTTCCCTCCGCTATACAAAGGTCTCATCCGCCCATGTAAGGAGTACTGCTCTAATATCTGGGGGGGGGGGGCTCTCTGGTTTCCCCGGCTTTTGGAACAGACTTTTCTGCACTTTCCAGTTCACTTGACCCTCTAATTTTGCAAAAGGCGATGTTGGTGCTTTATCTCTATCTTATAGGTACCGCAGCGGCAAGTGCTCGTGGAGGAAACTTATCCCTCGCGTACCACCACCTTTAACGAATGCCTTCGTAGCACAATAGGTGCTGTATCTTCGCACGAGTATTGTATTGACATTGGTAACTCAAGGCTAGTTTGCTGTGGTGCTTCATTCTTTCCCACCACCTCTGTTTTGTGGAATTCCTTCCATCTTCTGTATTTTCCTACTGATTAATCCCCTCACTTAAAGCCTGCGTCTGTGCTCATATGCGTAATTTGCGCTAGAGGTGAACTTTTGAAGAGTAATTACACCCCTCCTTGAATAGGGCTTGCCCGTGAAGTGGTGGGACAACATGTAAAAAAAAAAATTCCTTGAATGGGCAGATATGTGCAATGAACTGAATCTCCTATTCCCCCCATACAAAACATCATTCAGATTATACCAGAAATCGTACTCTTTTCAACATTACCCTCAGATGGATCACATGTCGCAACAAACACACAAATTTTGATCTTTTCAAACTTAATTTTAACCTTTAGTCTTCTAGTACTCACACACACAAATCTACCATAGCTCTCTACAACAACTCACTCAGAATTACAAATCCTTCTATCCCCTTCATTCCTTTCCACAGCAAAACAAACACATTCACACCACAACCAACTTCATTTTCAACCCGTTTCTTCATCTTTGTTTCAGTCACAGCGAGCAAATCAAAATTTGCCCCTTCTAAATAAATCATCCATCACCTCTCTCTCATCTCCTCAACATTTATTCCTCTGAACATTTCATATACAGATACGATTCATATATTTTCGCTGAAAGATAGAAGGCCGTTTACTGCGATCACTACCTTCTCCGAGGCATGCATTAGCATTCCTGGCAAAGAATAAGTGGTGTAAGGCACCAACCTAACTACACCGTCCTAGTCGCCCTTCTAACGGCCACGCAGGCCAGAAAGGCGATGGCCATTTGCACTGCATAATAGCGCATAGCGTATCAAGCCGGATCGGGAATGTCTGTAAAGCTGTTGTTTTAGAAGAGGGGTGTTGAGTATACAGTATGTGTATATGATAGTTGTCTGGATGATGAGTGTGGATATTGAATGCATAACAGAAAAGGCGAACCATTAGGCACGGGAATGTCATACATACCATAAGCAAAATGGGTATATATATATATATATATATATATATTATATATATATATATTAATATATTATTATATATTATATATATATATTATATATATATATATATAGTATAAGTATTAATATGTCTACAGTATTATCTATCTATAAACATATAAAATTATTATTATTATTATTATTATTATTATTATTATTATTCTTATTATTAGAATGATTAGGAATGTTTTTGTTTTTCTTTAGGAGGCTCAAATGATTCAAAATTATTAATATTTGTTCAAGTAACCGGCAAAATAATGCGATAAATTTGCCGATGGACGGATAACGATGACGATGTAAAGTTTGATAGATTTTAGTTAAAAGTTTGTTAGTTATCAGCAGCCGTACTTTTGAAAGTCAATTAACGGTGGTTGGTAGGTTCTGTATATATATTATTTTTGATTAAATTATGTTCAGTATTAAATTTGAAATATCGTTTGTGTCTGATATTTGAGTTTGAATGGAAAATAAATCAAACTCATATTTGTCAACTTAATTCATCATGACATTAACTTATATATATATATATATATATATATATATATATATATATATATATATATATATATATATATATATATATATATATAATATATATATAATATATCTTATATATAATATCGTGTATTTACTATTTTTTATTTATATTATATATTATTTATATATATATTTAGGCCCTGTTATGTTTTACGACTCCGTCAGTTTTGATTTTTTTTTTTTGTTTTTTTTTTTTAACATATTGCTAGTATATGATACTAATAATGAATTTAAGTGGTGACGGACATGATTCAAAAGTTAGAAATATTTTAAATAATTTTTTAAAAATCACATTTATTAAAAAAAAAATTACAAAAATGAAATATCTCGAAAAGTACGATACTCACAGAAAAACCAATTACATATTTGGAATCAGAATATAAAGCTTATTACAAAAATGTAAAAAAAAAAAATCAAATATGATGAAATATCTCGAAAAGTATGACACTTACAGAAAAACCAATTACATATTTGGAATCAGCATATATAGCTTATTACAAAAATGTAAAACAAAAAATAAAAAAATAAAAAAAAATATTAGGGGGCTCGAGCCGACGGGGGACAGAGGGGGTGACGTTTTCATATATATATATATTTATGGATCATGTCCATTGTCTGTGACTAATATAGCCGAAGTCAATTTTTTTTCATAATTTACGTTATCGAACAAATGTAGTATAAATATAGAGGCTTTCGAAAAAGTCTATACATTTATGTAACTTATTACAGCATGTTTAGTTGTGAATTTGTTTATTGAAACAATGAAAAGTGAAATAAATTGTACATTAATATAAGTTTGGTTAGGTTTGGCAAGGTTAAGTTAAGTTACGTTAGGTTACATAGATTTTAGCTTGTTTTTTTAATATTTTTAAAGGTGTGAAGCTCTTTTTTTTAACAAACAGTTTTGTTTTGACTTTTATCACAATACAGTTTTATTTTGACTTTTATCAAATAAAAATGTGTTCGGATCCATGCAAGGATAAAACTCACTCACGGATAATAGACATTATATATATATATATATATATATATATATATATATATATATATATATATATATATATATATATATATATATATATATATATATATATATATATATATATATATATATATATATATAAAGATATTTTTTTAAGAACATTATTTGGTTATAAGTTGCATTACAATTGCAGCCTCCGTATTATTTCTTCCTAATTTGCCCTCTCCACTCGTCCTATGCACTCAGTGAATCCTGTTTCTTCTTTTTTTTCATATCCTGTTGAGGCACTCTCGTTACGTTGTTTTCTTAACCCTCTTGGTGAACCATTCTCTCTTTAAGAGTAAAAACTCCCATCGAAAACCCTCGCCCCTAGTTTCTCTCTTCTTTTTGTCCAACGATCTTCACAATTAATATTGCCGCTCTCTCCATCATCATTAGTTCCATATCATATATATATAATATATAATATATATAATGATATAATAAATAAATATATATATATATATATACATAATATATAGATATAATATATAATATATATATATATATATATATATATATATATATATATATATATATATATATATTATATATATCTGTACATAATTATATATATATATATATATATATATATATAGTATATATATATATATATATATAGTATATATATTATATATATTATTATTATATATATATATTATATATATATATACTATAATATATTGAATTAAATTAAGAGTTCAGTTACTAAAAACTATAACTAGATTTCAATTAACAACTACTCAATACCATCATTTTTTTAAAATAAATCATCAAAAGCCTAAACGGCATTTGCAAGTTTTATTTCCTTTATAGAAAATTAATGTATGTTGTATGTATGCAAGATGCGCTCGGTCCTGAATTTCGCTTTAATCACGGTAACCGCCACGACAGTTCCTTTAGACCAGTGGTGCCCCAACCCGTGGCTCGCGGCAACATGTTGCTCGCGGTTACCGTTCTATATGTTGCTGCGCGACTCGAAGTATTCAGATTATCGACTTTATATAAAAATTAATATATAATAATATATATATCATATATATAATATATATATATATATATATTATATAATATATATATATATATCTATATGATATATATATTATATATATTATATCATTGATCTATGGTCTCCTGCCCTTTAGGGAACTATTGGAGTCTGTGTGGGTAGCGCTTTGAATATTCTAAGGCTATGGACACGCATCGCTATTCTCTAAGCTACCTCCTTTGGATTTCTTCCTTCGCTTTGCTTACTCTTGTCTAGTTTTCTTTCAGATCGTTCCATTTTTAGCTCTTGTTGATGCAGCAACCTCTTATGCTGCTGAGTCAACTCTCCATTCCTCCACTCATTTCAAATGTGCTCCCTCGTTTGTATCTAGAATTGCCTGCCTCTCGTCTACAGTTTTCCGACTCAATTCTTGCCGATGTGGTCGGGATTTCTCAGTGGGCTAACCGCATTCTTGTGAAATTCAACTCTTTTAAAAGCTCACTTCTTCATATATCCCTCTCTAAACACCTCCCAACTTTTCCTATCCCCTTCGATGGCTCCTAATGTCTCACCTGTAAGCAACATAAATATTCTTGGACTGAACATAAATAGTGAATTGTCTTGGAGACCTCATATCAAATCGGTTGCTAAAATGGTTTCAATGAAGCTGGGAATTCTGTTCAGATTGCGTGAAGTTTTCTTCTGCTCACTTACTCCAGTTGTATAAGTCTTATTCGGCCCTTGTACAGAATACTGTTATCACATTTGGGGTGGATCCGGTTCCACCCTCCTTTTGGATAATGTTGTTGAGGCTAAGACTAAGAGACTAATAAACTGTCCAATACTTTCTAATTCCCTTGACCCTCTTTCTCTGCGAAGTGATATTGGTGCCCAATCTCTTTTCTATAGGTATTACAATGACCACATTCCTCAACCACTGCGTAGCCCTCGTAAAAAAAGAGGTGCCTTACTCTCACATGAGTATTGTGTGAATATTGGAGACTCAAGTTTACTCGTTGTGGTAACCATCCTCTTTTTCCAGCACATCTGTTTTGTTGAACTAATTGCCTTCATCCATTTTCCTGCAGTATTCAATCTTCCTCTCTTTAAGTCTCGCGTCTTCGCCCACCTGAGGGAATTGCGTTACACAAGGGACTGGGTGAATTTACTTTTCTTTTTGTTTTTTTCTTTTCATTCTTTTTTGTTTTTTTTTGTTTTGCCCCCTCCTTTGGAAAAGGGCACTACCCGTGAATGGTGACATCGTATATTATATATAATAATATATATATATAATATATTATATATATATATATATATATTATATATATATATTATAATATATATATAATATTATATATATATATATATATATAATATATATAATAATATATATATATATATATCATATATATATATATAATTATGATTAACAGTGGTCGTCGCCCTATGTGTGGCTCGCCTAATTTTTTTAAATCCTTAATTTGCTCGCGATAGACTAAAGGTTGGGCACCACTGCTTTAGACCATAAGAAGCTTCTTTGGAAAATTTGTTAAAATGATTTTGCTCATAAATTATCATCATTTTATAGTACTCTACTTTAAAATTTGTTCAAGTTTACTTACCATTTCGCAAGGTTTAGGCCTTCTCGACTTTTCACGAGCCCTGATCAGCAAGTTTTAAATGAAAACAACAATTTAAAATATTAATCAACAGGCAATTAAGTAAGCATAGCTACGCACGGCAACAGCACACAATTATCCCCTATGCATTGGGCAAAAACCATAATTATTCTTAAAGTCCCGTATGCCCCTCCCCTTCCTTTGTAACGGTTTCAAGAAGTTTCACGAAACAAGAGATTTTAAGAGATTTGCTTCTGAGTGAATTCTTGTACTGAGTCTCGGTCTGTTGTTTATTTTTTGTAATTAAGCGGGCATATTAATGCGGCCCAGAGAGAGGATCGCATCTAGGCAACGGCAAATCCTTTAATAATTGCTAATCACAATTTTATATTATATAGTGAAATCCTTGGTCGCACAGGCAATCCCTACGTGTGATTCAAATAAAGATTCCCTCGTTTGTGATTTTAACCTTATTATTAACTAAAGTTAAGAAATCAGTTCAGCGTTTAAATTTGAACGGTCTTCGAGAGCAAAGTTAGTTTGGGAAATTATAGACCATTAGCTTTAACATCTCTGTAAAGTTTTGGAAAAGTTACTGAAAGGTCATATAAAGAAATTATTTGGAAGGTAACAAGATATTGTATGACTCTCAGCATGGTTTGAAAGGGTAGGTCATGTCAGACAACCTTTTAGAATATATGGAATACGTTATTGATCTGCATTGACCGAGGGGATCCAGTTGATATTATATATTTAGAGTTCAGCAAAGAAGAAGTTATTGCAATGTGATATAGGTGGAGTAGTAACAAGGGTTGGGATTAAGGGGCTGTGGAATAGAAAACAATGTGTACAACTAAATGGCAATAAGTCATCTTAGAAAATAGTGATGGGTGGTGTCCCACAGGGTTCAGTGCTGGGGCCACTATTAGTTCCTCATATATATATATAATAATATATATATAATATATAATATATAAATATATATATATATATATGATATATATATATATATATATACTATAATATATATATATATATTATATATATATATATTGATTTAAACAGGGCTTAAAAGTAAGGTTTCTAAGTTTGCGATGACAACCAAAGTGGCTACCTCAGTAAGAAATAGTGATGGATGTATTAAAGTTCAAATGATACTTGATAACTTCTTCGGTAAACGATAGTGACTAAATGAATATTAATAGTAAAAAGTGTAAGGTTCAATCCGTCTGGTTTACTCAATATAAAGTTTTAACTAAATATGAAAATGGGGATTAGCTTGAGTGCTGTTGGACCAGGAAGAGGATTTGGGTGTGGGTGGGCAGTAAGTTTTAAAAGGTGCTTGATCGGGTGTTTGGAGGCGGGGAATGGATGGTGGTGGGGTGCTGGGTGTTAAATCCGCAGTGTTGTTAAGAGTGGGGAAGTTGTAGTGGGCTTATAGTAGCTTGTGCTGGGCCCGTAGTATTAGAGTGTTGTGGACAAGTTTTTGGGCCCCTTATTTTTGGGGAAGGACGTGGATTGTAGAGGGATGCAACATAGGCAACGGGGATGATTTCTGGGTGTGAGGGTAGGAGCTGTGAGGAGGACTGGGGAATTAGGAATGTTACTGTGTGTGTGGGGGGCGGGGTCGATTTCTCGAAGGGGACGTGGTAACAGTCTGGCAGATGTTTCACTCTGTTGAAAATGCGGAGACCGGTGGGGTTCTTCGTAGTCGATCCGGACGGATACCAGGGGCATCAGTGGGAGAGCTGGAAGGCATGATCTTTGATGTGGGAGGCATTCATTCCAAGTGGTGAGGTTGTTAATTTTTTGAAATGGTTTGCCGCAGGAGGTTGTCGAGTGTGACTCGATTGCAACGTTTAAGAAAGGATTGAAAGGGTGTATGGATGGTTTGGGTATCAAATATTATGTTTTGAATGGTCCAAGTTGGCGGATTTTTAGTTAAAGTAGTTCTTGGGGTTAAGTTGCATGTTGGGACTGTGGCAAAGTTATTGAAGCTTGTGGTGTGGTTGGCTTGCACTTTAGCTGTAGTTTTTTCTTTTGGTTGTGAACTTTGTGAATACTAGATAAGTTATTGACAAACCCTAGAGTGCTTTGTGGATTTTCATGAGCATATTTGGTGATTGG
>JABUQX010098215.1:17500-19814 GCA_015478945.1 Trachelipus rathkii
CACACATACACAACCACACACACAAACCATATATATATATATATATATATATATATAATATATTATATATAATATAATATATATATATATATATATAATATATATTATTATATAATATATATTATATATATATTATAATATATTCTATATATATATATATATATATATATATATATATATATATATATATATAATATATATATATATAAATTATATATATATATATAATATATATATATATATATATATATAGTATATATATATATATATATACGTATATATATATATGGAATAGCACTTTGCACATGTTGAAAAGAACCGAAGAATTGAAAGAAGCGTTTTGTTTGTATACTGCTAGGAAATTCAAAAATATCTATTCCTAGCAAATTAGAGTGGATTATATTGTCAAGATATGTGAAAAATGAAGAAATTATAAAAAAAAATGCTTAGCGAATCAACATCTACAATAGGGGATGTCATACCTTTTATAGTTAGCCTTAAAAAAGCTCTTGGGAAATCTGGATGTAGTAAACCTGAAATATCTGAACATTACTTGAAGATTATAAGGGGGAAAAACAACTGTTTAGTTACATGTCGCAAACTTTGAAAGCTGAACGTAACAGAAGATTTAATAGACTTAAAAATGAGTATATGTTTAAAATAACAACATATGTTAATCCAAAATATAAAGGGTAAAATTTTCTCTTTTGTACAAAACATCAGATCAAATAAAATATTCTCTACCTCGGCTTTGTGACGACATGAAATTTGAAAATAAACTTTTATAAAAAGAAAGTGAAAAAGAGATTCTTCACCAATAGTCCAATACCTTGTTCCAGTACGCGAGCATCACTAACTGAGACTCTGAGTATAATTTTTTCTTCCAGTAGTGACGATAAAGAGAATATCAGAAGCAGCACATCACTGAACTACATAGAAAAGTATCACAAAGAAAAGAGACTAGGTCCACAGGAAGATGCTTTACAATTGTGGAAGTATCAAAGCAAAGAGTGGCGCAGACATATCAATAAAGACAATCGTGCCCGCCTTCATGGAGATAAAGCAGAAAAAACATTTATATTTAAAACATAACATGCCCGTAATAAAATTTAATTATTAACAAGGAATTAAGAAAGCTAATAACGTTAATTTTAAATTAATCACTTTTCAAAATGGTGGAGGTTGGGGAAAAATGGTTGGTGGGGTGCAGAAAGAGGTGGGCTCCCCGTTCCGTGTCCTAGAAATACACAATATATGTTTGGCAAAAACAGAGGTACGGCTGTAAATCGAATGATATATATACTATTAATATATATATTATATTATTATTATATATATATAATATATATATTATATATATATTATATATATATATATATATATAATATTATATATATATTAGTGATAGCAGTAACATCCGATCGCAATCGCGAGCATCCGCACATTATTTAAAGATCCGCATCGCATCCGCGCTTTGCCCCTGCGATGTTTATTGTCGAGATTTGAAAAGAATTTTTATAATAAAAATACTTAAGGTGAATGCTGAAAAAGAAATAAATGAGTTGAAGGCAATTCAGAAACGGCTTGATATTCCATATCTTAATGTTATCAACGACATTCCACCTCGCTGGAATAGTACACTTCCTATGAGGAAAGAAGTATTGGCTCAAAGGCTTTCTTGCTTCGTAGCAAGTTCGGTATTCCAAAGTTAACATCTTATTAATTTGGAAATGACATCATATCCACACTGCATTAAGGCTAATTGAAAACCATTTGCAGAAACTACAAAAAAAATCAGTGCCTCTACAGTTTCTGTCTCTTATGTATGTAATACCATTATTCTCAACGCTAAGGAAGCATTTTTGAACCATCTTCAAATGAAAATGATGACGGTTTTTAAAGAATGAAGATGTTTTAACTAGAGGTAGAAAAGCTTGACCTTGACATACTATTTCGCAACTTACTTAGATTCCACGTTTATAAAGCAAGTTTTTTTTGTAACGATATTGAACAAGTTAAATCGTTACTTTGTGTTTGCAGTTGAAAACTTCAATTCGAACAGTTATTAATTGCCACCCATTAAAAGGAAAAAACAAATCTACAGAACAACACCTTCTACAAGTAAAATAACAGATTCACTGGAAGAATTCTACAGTCCCAGTGAGTTTGATGAAGAAACACAACGCATTACCCAAAAGATTGTAGTGCAAATGAATTGAAAACTATCACCAAGTAAAAAACGATTAGATTCAAATGATGATCAATCAGTTGGTGGAAGTTAAATCAATAATGTTTTTATCCCGCTTGAGTAACC
>JABUQX010098216.1:0-10849 GCA_015478945.1 Trachelipus rathkii
GAGATGAAAAAGTAGGATAAAGAGAAGAATGAAGGATATTATATATATTGATTATATATATATGTATAGTATATTATATTATAGTATATATATAGGTATATATATATTATATATAATATATATATATATATAATATATATAATATATATATAGTATTTTTTTTTTTTTATTTACATGTTAATGAATGTACTTTGCATTATAGTATATATATATTTAGTATATTATACTGATATATATAATATATATATATATATATTATATATATATTATAGTAGGTACTATATATAATATATATATATATATAATATATCTATATATATATAATAAGTATATATATATATATATATTAATAATATATATATATTAATATATACTGCTGTGTGGTGGTGGTGATACCGCTGGGTTGCTTTAAAGGTTACATATGGCGATACGGCTACATTAGAACACTTTAATAATTAAATTAACATTTAAATTCTTATCTTGATTACAATATTTCCGACATTTTCGCCTCTAACAGGGGAAGGTCCAGAAAAGACACACAAGAAAATTTTTTTATTATTTACGGATTATATTCTTCAAATGGCAGGTTGGTTATCTATTAAGCTTTTGTAGTAAGGTGACATTTGCATGAATTTATTTTGTATTATTGCATCTATCTTATCTCCAGAGCAGCGGTTGTAAATTGGGGGAAATTGATATGCCAGAAGGCCTTGTAATTTTTTCTTTTGTTAGTGGTCAGTAGGTTTCTAATGTGTGTCGATGTTATTAATTTGGTGGATTTGTATGATTTTTTGCGGTTGAGGATCTTCTGTGTATGAGTGAGTGGCTGAATTGTTCTTGGTTGTATCTAGGTCGTGTTTATGTTGTTGTTTTCTGGGGATAAAGTCTTTGGTTCTTCGTAATAATTATTGTTAAAATTGTTGCAGGGTATTTTGTATAGGCATGGGGGATTTTTTGTCTGTGATTTGGGGGGTTTTAGTACTTTTTTAATTAGAATATTGTTTACAGGGATCAATTGTATGTGCTTGTGGTATGAACTTTTTTATGATGCTTTGTGTTATGTTAATGGTATATGGTATATATGATTTTTTGTGTTACGCGCTGGGTTGTATTATGTTTGTGTAGTAATTTTTTTTCTATTGCATTTTTCTAGTTATTTTCATTATATTGGGGAGATATTTTCGTTTTTGGAAGGTGTTTTTTGATCAGATTCTGGTTTTTTTTTTTTTGAAGGCACGTAAATATAAAATTCTTGAAAGTGTGGCTTGGTTTGTTGGTTTTGTGTATGTGCGGAGTACCAATGAGTTATGTGGGGTGAAGGTGGATTTTATATAGGTGAGAACGAGGGTTTGAATGATGTGGTGGGCGGTTAGTATGAGTGTGTCTAAAGAGGGGATTAGTGTTTGTGGGGAGGAGGTTTAATTAATTAAAGTGTTTTTTAATGTAGTGTATCGCCATATGTAACCTTAAAGCAACCCAGGGTGTATCATACCAACATACAAAAATATAAGCGAGCATAGCTTAACATTACAATTATATATAATATATATATATTATATATTATATATATATATATATGATTGAGGTTATTTATTATTATTAGTATAAGTATTATATATATATAGTTATATATATGATTAATATATAAGTGATATATATTATATAATATATATATATATATATAGATATATATATATATATAATATGATATATATATATATGTATATGTAGTACTCCATTATCACTTTGCGTTACTGACAGGTTATATAGTATATATATTGATATATATATATAGTAATATTATATTAATAAATATATATTATATATAGTAGTAGTATATATATAATATATATCTATATTATTATATATAAGCGTAATATATATATAATACTATTATATATATACGCATTAGCTATAGTGATGTTTGATATATATAATCGTTCTAAACTCAAGAATTCTTTTTTCTTTTAGTAAAAATATTTTTGTGTTTTTTATATAAATAGCGTTTAATTTATTTATTTTTATTAATGATGAAATTTATGAATTTATTTTTATATTCCTCGGAGATGAAAGGGGGTTGTCATTGTATGGACTGAAGTTTAATACAATGAAAGTTATAAAAGGAAAAATGTGAAAAAAAATTTTTTTTATTGCAAGCTAATGTAAGAACTCCAAGCTAAAGGTGATGCCAAAATCTCCGGGGGGGGGGGGGAGAACTGTCTATAGACTATAAATAAGTTAGCAATAATGGATTTTAGAAGTCTATGGTTAACCTGGCGTGCCAATGTACGCTTTGTATTATGGTCCAACATATTTCTTCTTATGTTCAACGGCATAATTTTAGCGTTCATACTCCAAATGGCCTACTGTAGTCTTTAACACATTGAGTGCTATGTGGACCAAATTTGGTAGACGGTGAAATTTGCAATAGGCCATGTCAACCAATTTTGGTTCACAAATCACAGGCATATTTCAGTGAAAGCCTGGTATACCAAATCTGGTCACCTTTGAAGGCAATTTTACATGCTTATTTCCCATTTTACAATAACGTTCTTAAGCTCAACTAACATATATGAGCAATTCGTAATAATTTTTATAGAAAATGATTTTTTTTTAAAATCCATTATTTTTAGATATTAGATGAAACAGTGTAGATACAATATTTGACATTACATGGCTATATATGTATATATATATAATATATATATATATATATATATATATATATATATATATATATAGTATAGTATATAAAATAATATATATAGTATATATATAATATATAATATTATATGATTTCATTCAGCTTTGGTACATTATCGACCTGAACGCAGAGACTATGACGTTGGCTTATGAATGCAAGAAGGGCGCATAGGTAACATGTACTCAGTAGAAATCATACCAAAACCTCTTAAGACCCCGATGCTTAACAAGAAGGAATATATTGGGGCATTCACGTACGGTGACCAGTTATTAGTTTTAGTTATATATATTTATGGTATCCTAACAGGTAATTATATTATATTATTCATATAATATAGTGTATAAATGTATAACTTATAGTACAATTTATATACATGTAAACTATAGTATATATATTAGTATATATACACTGTCAAAATATAATAATATATATTAATATACTTATATATATATTAGTAGATATATATATTATACCTATATATACGTATAAGCAGATACGATGCGATATTGTGAACATATGACGAAATACCAGGCTGCTATTCGAATTATGTCTGAGAGTCACAGGACAAGATCAAATTATTTACGTCGGTTTTTTCAGTATGGTAAACACACAAGTCTTCTTCTATCATGATGAGTGAAAGACTCCGAATAAATTTTATATGTAGAAAACGAGAAACTTTTAAGTTTCTATAATAGAGCTAGAAGGAAAAATAAATCATATTACAAAGCATTATTAGTAAATTATTACTATTGATTGAAATATTACTTAAACTTTTTTTTATCAGTGCACTACTCAAAAAATAAGATAATCAGTGTCGCGACCATTGGCTCTTTTTTAACTTATAAGTGAATATTAATGTAATAATATGAACAAGAGATGAATATCAAAGTTATTAATTATTTTTCTACAATGGTTATGTAACAAAATTACACTTATTCGAAGTTTTCTGCCACATATTGTTCCTATTTTTCTATGAAGCTATCCGTTGTTTGTGTACAAATGTCAAACGCTACGGGGTCCCATCACGGAATCCTGGTACCCCAAATTTGGGTCGCGAGCCATTGGTAAGATTTCCTCGTCTAGACATTTAGATTCTGATTTCACATTATAATATTGCAATATTTAAAATAATATTTTAATTTTTAAATCAGACCAATTTTTATTAAAATGAGTTGGTGTGGGTGATATTTGTTTAAAACATAATTTATATAAAACAACCATTGACTAATAATTATTTTATGTCTTTAATATTGCAAAACAGGGTGAACAAGTTTAATGGGTCTTCTAAATGTAAATCAGTAATAGGAGTGGTTCACGGCAAAATATTCATCTATATTTAATTACCCCACCATCATTTTTCTATTTAATATGATTTATTCGAGTGAGGATCACAGAAAAAACCACGGGAAAACACTTAGAGTACATGTGAAAGACTCACCGAGGGGCCATATATAGTCTATTTACTACTGACAACTCAGTTTATAGGAGATACCAGTATATTAGTATAGTGATTGTAGTCCTACTACTTTTTAATTATATTTTTATATTTTAGTTATTATTAATTTTTTTATTTATTATTCTTTGGATATACCTTTTTTTTTTTATTATTTATATATTAATTATATATATTGATATTAATATATATAGAAAATAATATTATAGAAATATATAATAAGTTAATATTAATATATATTATAAATAATATTACATTATTAGTCTTTTAAAGATATTATAATATAAATATATATTATAATAATATCTAATTAAATATTATTAATATATTACATATGATATAATCATCATAATTCTTTTAGATATATACTGTATACTTTAAATCATATATAAGTTATAGATGATTTGATATAATATATAATTGAATATAATAAATATATATAATCTAATATAATATATAATATTATCATTAATATATTATATATAGATATATAGGTATATATAAATTCACTAAAAATATATAATTTTTCATAAAAGTTTATATATATATTAATATATATAGTATTTATATGAGTATATTATTCTTAATAGTTAGACTTACTTATTTTTATTATTAAATAAGTATCATAGTATACTTAATGTTCAATCTTACTCACCTATGTACTTCCAATTATTATTAGTAATATAAATCTTAATTTGATTTGATTATTACAATATCTGCTGATACTATATTAATATTATATATACAATTATATATATATTTATTCTTTTAGTATATATATATAAGTTTCCTCATATTACTCTAATTTACTATTATACTATAATTGACTTATCAATTTACATTTAATGTTGCAGGTGGTATTTATATTTATATATTCAAATATATATTATATTTTATAAATATTATATATTACATAATATATATATAAAAATATATATTATATACTACTTATAATAATATAATATAATATATAGTTGTTTTGAAATTGTATAGCTTTATATACTTCCATATCTCTAAACTACTCTATATTACTATTTTTAATTTATATTTTTATATGATGTAGTTATTATTCAAATACACTAGATTACATATTTAGCGTATTGTAACTATATATATCAATCCTATATTAATTTATAAACCTATATATATATATATATATATATATAATTATAATATATATATAATATATATATATATAATATATATTTATAATATAATAATATATTACATATATATATTAATATATATATATATATATATAATATAATAGTATATATATATATAATATATATACTGTATATATTTATATATATATATATATATATATATATAATATATATATATATAATATATATATATGTATATATATATATATATATATATATATACATATATATATATATATATAATATATATATATATAATATGAGCTCAATACTCTCATTTATTCTATAATATATATAGTATACTATCATAAATTTTTACATCTCATATTATATATACCACTTTAATACTCTACCCTTAAAATATAACTAGAAAGTATGATATATTATATATATTATATATTATACAACTATTATATATTACCTATATATATATTTAAGTTTATATTAATTATCTTTATTATATATGATATATTTCTATACTCATTATATATTATTATATATATCTTTATTTACTTTATATATTATTATAATATATTTATATATGGGTAGTTTATTTAGGTAGGATATTATATTGGGTATATAGGTGAATTTAGAGTCCAATGATATGTACATATATATTACCGTATGATATATATATCTTATCTCATAAATATAAGTAATATATATAATATAATATATAGTATGATATATGTGTCATTTTGGTATATATACATTACTGTTGATATATCATTAATAGTATATTCTTATATATTTTATGTTCTAATATATATCTATTACTATTTCAGAAAGGAAGAACAAGCAAAGAAGAGGCTGTGACATATTATTTTATAGTATCTACCTCTTATATAGTAATAAAAATATGTTATATTATATTTGTGAGTAGTATTATAATGGTAATTTGTATTACTAATTATTTAATTAAAATTTATATTTATTATTTTATATACATATATATATATATATATATATATAATATATATATATATAATATCTCTCCACTTGAGATAATATTATATATATATTAAATATAAATATAATATAATACTAATAAATAAATAAATTATAAATAATTATTATATTATGGTCATAATATAGTAAATATATAATACCTAATATATATATATACAGTATATGTATATATATATATATATAAAAATTAATATATAGTTATATATAGTATATAAGATATTATATAATATTATAGTTATAATAAGCATATACTATATGTATATAATATATAAATATATATAATATAATAATATATATAAAAATTTCTTATATATATATTTAGATTAACTATATATATCATAATATAATATAATATTAACCCTATGATTTTACCTCCCCAATATTATAATAACCGGTATGTGACATATGATAATTATTATATAATATTCAGATTTAATACTTATTCATAAATAATATATAGTAAAAATATAGTAGTAATAGTAGTATAAGAAATCTAGCGATATATATATATATATATAGTATATATATATATTATATATATATATATATATATACTATATTAAATATATTTAATAATAGTATTATATATACTATATATAGTGTATAGTATATTATATTATGTGTTAATAGTATAGTATGCTGAGACCAACGAGAGGGTTTCCCAAGATGCGTGTGGTTTCTCATTCAGTGCGATTTCCGACCGATAAATGTTGTTTGCTATTTAAGTTTAATGGCTTTGGCGAATGTATACAGTTCAGTTTTTACTCATGTGAGCAGTATAACTTTTTTCTTATATATAGATAAATTTGCTTTGGAGCAAATTATGAATAATAGTGAGAGAGTGAAGTTAGACCGTGAAAATTAGATGATCTTCCTGAAAAATGTATAGCATGCAGAACATATTATTTATAAGAGTATATAAAATAAAATTTCATCAACATGTATACAATCAAATATAAACTATATTTACAAAAAAAAAAAAAAAAGGGCAGTGCGATTACCGTGAGCAAGGAAAACTGTGGAGATTCTGATGATATTTCAAAAAAACGCTCAATTGGCAACAGAACTAGATATATTGAGTAAGTCAATAAATAGCGAAATAAAATTGTGGCCTTAGGTCTCTATTTATAATCTGCTTAAAGACATTTTTGGTCTGGAAAGTTAAAATCGTCCCTATAAATAAGTGAGATTAAATTTACTGTGAACTCGCGAAGTTTAGCAGTTGCAATTATGAACCTCTGTTGCACACCCTACACCTTTATTCCATAAATAACTTGTATTATTAAATAATACATTGGTAATACACTAATAAAACTTGGCTAAGTGGAAAATATGATTTCATAGGAGCATCTTTGTAGTCAAAAAATATAATCCAGTGTTTTTAATCTTTAGATATCTCATTCTGCAAAATGCCTCTAAAACAAATCTAATGTTGTATCGAACCCATTTGTATCAATTGTATCGTTCGAGATATTGAAAATTCTTCACAGAGAAAATGGAATTAAAAAGAGAGAGAGAGAGAAATACTAAATAACTAAATATAGATAAATCATTTCAAAAAGGAACAGGTATTGTTTCGTAAGGAAAAAAGTGAATTACGTGCCACAAGTACAACGCTTTACTGTCTAAATAAATTAGCCAGTTGTCCACTATCCTCCGAACTTGCGAAGCACGGACTTTTGGCTGCGAAACTTAAAAATTAAAGAACCCTGAAAGTATAGCTCTTTATTCCCCAATTATTCATAAAACTAAAGTACACATGCTTAAAGTCGACTTGGATATTTCTTTGTACAGAAAAAGAAAATTTATATTTGTCGAACACTACATTGTTTTATTTTCGTTTACTGATATTTGTTTACAATTATATCTTAGGATTAAATTAAAACGAAATCTCCATTGATATTATATACTGATTTTTATATATTTCTATGTCCTTTTAATATTTGTACTTTTTCAGTTTATGTAAATATATTAAATTTAGTTATTCGAGTGTCATCAACAGAGAATGTCTTAAAAAAATATATTTTTTAATTTCCTTTTTAATATATCTATATTTTAACGCATGTCGAATAAAATCTTTTATAGACACAAAACTGAAAGTTTTTTTAACGGGTTGTATATTTGTGTAAGAGTAAAGTAGAGAGACGAATGCCAGAGGTCCAGATATGGGGAAGGTAAGAAGAGGATGATGGGAAGGGGGGGAAGCCTGAGGTAGTTATAGTTAATAAATGTATAAAGTAAATGAGTGGTGGTTTTTAACCTATTTATATTAGGTATATGTATCTGGTTTTAACTAATTCTTAATTTTATTGTGTGTTGTTGTGCGGTTGATAAAAGTTTGAGGTGAGCTCAGGATAGGGTTCTGTGGGCCTTAGGTGTTGTGGGATGGTGCTAACAAAAGGTGGGAGTAGATCCCATTTAAAAACGTGCAAGCCTGAAGTTAAGTGATTTAACTCAAAGTACAGGGCGAAAAGATGAGAAGAGGAGAGTTTAATTAGGCAGTTGGGGAGTGGTTAGGAATGTGAGGGTGAGTAAATCTGAGTGGAACCATTGAAGAGTACATGGAAGTGGGGAAGGGTTAAAGTTTGAAGAAAAAAGGTTGGATGTGCTGCCGGGATAACTGAACTAAGTTGAAGGGAAAGAGGGGGGAGGTGGATTTTGGAAAATACAAGGGGCGTGATGATAATGAATATCAGGAGGTTAACTCGGTGGTGAAAGGCGAGGAGAGGTATGAGGAGCAAGGAAGGGAGGGGTGGAATTATGTTATGAGGAAAGATGGTGTTAGATTGCCACACGAGTGTTAAGGTAGAGGGTTGTGTAGGTCAGGTGAGGAGTTCGAGGATAATGTGAGGTGAAAGTGAAATTTGGGGGGAAATGTGGGGTTTTTATATGCGCATAGCACAAGTGAATGGAGCGAGGGAGGGAGGAGAGAGAAAGATTCTGAGTGAGTTGAGTGAGTGTGGGGAAAGTTTTGGGGTAAATAAATGATAAAATTTGTCTATTTGGAGATTTGAATGCAGGAGTGGGAAGGCGAGGGTGGTGTGGAAGTAATAATATGCGACCATATTTGGGTGGTCATGGGGAGCCATAGTGAGAAGAATTTTGATGAATTAAAGCTTTTAAAACGCAATACTCAACATTAAATATCTTGATCGAGAATAAAATCTTATCAAACATATTAACTTGGATTTCAAAAAAAAGAGTGAAGTGTATCCACCTTCAGTGAAGTTATTACATGAAAGGGAGGATAGTGATCATGAAGCGGGGGTAGGTGCGAGGTTTGGGTAAACGTGGAGTTAGTTGTTGTGTAGAAATAGTAAAGCGATAGAGGGGCATGATTCGTTTAAAATGCTAATGTATTTCCAAGAGGGGCGAGAAGGGATCGAGGAGGAAAACTTATCCGCTCTCTATACCATCAACCTCATTGTGTTAGAGGTTAGCTAGGTACTCAAACCGTACGGAGAGAGGAAGTGAACGTATGGTTTTTAGTATTATGAAAGAGGGCTATTGAAGAAAAAAAGTGAGAGTAGAGAGGTGATTAAGGTTTGGGAAAAATTGGAGAGATAAAAGGTATAGTAGAGTGTAAGATGAAAGAGAGATCTTAGGAGAGTTATGTGAGTGATCATGCGGGATGCGGTACGTTGCGAGCTAGGACAGGAATTGGGAGGTGCGAGCGGGGACGTGGCATGATGATTTCTAAAATCGCAGTATGTGTGGATAGAAGGCTAGAAGCGCTTTATGCTGCGAGTAACAAAGGGTCATGGGCTTGCCTCTAAGCGCGTAGAATGCGTAAATGCGTGAGCTTGTCAATTGGCTCTCGAATGCAGCGAGGTTCGTGTCATGACGTGGTGAAAAGGAACAAATGGCAGTCGCTATGTTGAGTCATATGGTTGGGAGTTCAGTGCGAGAGTAGCGAAAGCTGGTCGAGTGCAATATAGTCTCTAAGGTGTCAGAGTTGGATCAGCATAAAAGAGGGCCTGTCGTGCTTGAGCAGGTACAACTCGAGATCGAGCAAAATAGCTCATCGAGTGGTGGAGAATATACAGTTGACGGAAAATTTTCTTGTGCATCGTGGACAGTAAGATTGTTCTGGACAAGAATGTAAATATCACAAAAAAGGTAAGAAGCACATGGAGGCGGTGTTGGGACGGCCGATGCAGGTACTTTTAAGGGAGGTGAGTCATTTCGGGAGTGGTATAGTTGAGGTAGAGGACACAGGTTGTTGACGGAAGAGCATGGGGAGTATTTTACGTTGGCGTCTTCTACTGATCAAGTGTTGCGGTCGGTTCTCTCTCTGGGTCGTGATGGGCAGGAAGTACTTTCTTGCAACAGTTCGGGTTTTTGTGGCTCACTATCGTCATTCATGCGTCGTCAGGGATGGGTGCTTCGAGATTGGAATACAAATGTGCATGGATCAATTTCATCTTGGGCCTCTTGTAATCAATCATGCTGCGAAAAAAATTGGGCAAGTCCTCTCAGCTGCTTTCTGCTCCCTGTTCTCTCATCTCTCCTCTCTCTCTCTTCTCTCCTCTCTCTCTCTCTCTCTCTTCTCTCTCC
>JABUQX010098217.1:0-10000 GCA_015478945.1 Trachelipus rathkii
TCGTACTGGACAATTTTTTCAGTTTTAGTTAACCGTTTTCATTTATCATGATAAAACTATTTCTTGTTTTTTCATTATAACTTCATATATATATATATATATATATATAATAATAATAATAATAATAATAACATATGTATATACTCATTTAGAGAGATTTATACACATATATATGTATATATGCTATATATATATATGTATATATATATAATATATATATATATATATATATATGTATATACTTTTCTTATATATGTATATATATATATATATATGTATATATATATATAATATATATAATAATATATATATATAGATATATATATATATATATATATATATATATATATATATATATATATATATATATGATAGTGAAGGAAGGAATCTCAAACTTTGCCGATAACGATCATAATATATCTTGACGTGGACTATTAATGTTGATGAGCGATGACGGTGACGATTCAGTGAAAAAAAAACTATTTTTAAAAAATTTCTCTCTATATATATATATATACATACACTATATATACCAAATATATATATATATATATATATATATATATATATATATATATATATATATATATATATATATATATATATATATATATATATATATATATATACTATATATACTACATACTCTTATATAATATATATATACACTATATGGAACTAATGAACGGGAGGGTCGGGAGTTCAACCTCCAAAGTATTTTAGCGATCAAAGGTACATTCGCAGGGTCTCAATAAAAATAATAATAATAATATAATATGTATAATAATAATAATAGCCAATAATAATATTAATAATATATAATAATATGAATAGGCCAACCAACAACACCAAATAACAATAATAATAATAATAATAATAATAATAATAATAATAATAATAGTTAATCAATAATAAAGTGTTGTGTGGAAATGAGTGTATTTGTGGTCCGCTGTGTTCTTAGGTCAGTGGCTGTTGCATATTTTATTTAAATATTTAGACCAGGGACTTCAAAATGTAGGTTTCCAAAGTTTTTAGTGATACTTAGTTGGCTACCTCAATAAGTTAATAGGTAGCGGTGTATAGATTTAAAAGATAAGGAGGGAGCTGTAATCGTTGATGGGATGAGCAGGTTCATTCCTTCTTCGAATAAATTTTCCTTTCCTCATTCCATTCCTTCAAAAACTAAATCTTTCTTTCCTCTTAATCCATGGTTCGATCGTTCTTATTCTCTGGCCATTCAGGCTTGAGACCCAGTGCCCTATCGAGTGTGGAAAATTATCGTTCTCCTGTCTCAGCTATTTTCATTCAGCTCATTATTTGCAGGGACACTCTTCGACAGAGCAGAAACTGAGCCATCAAAGGAAAGTACGCTAACCTCATGGTTCCCAGGCAAATCTTATCTCTAACAACTTCTGTAAAACTGCCTTTCCTCCTCTTATTTGATCTGATCATTGTGTTGCTAATTTTCCAACTGAAAAGGCTAATCTCTTCTGCCCCTAAGCTTTCAGCATATTCTCTATGTCTCAATGCTAGCACTTTCCTCCCTCAGTGTTGAGCTTCCAGCCAATCCCGAAAAAGGGAAGCCGCTCTGATCCTTCTAACTATCGCCCTGTAGCTCTCCTTGTGTTCTATCTGAATCTTTTACAAGGAAACCAGCTTCTAGCTCTTCTTGAATCGTGCGAAACTCCCTCGATCGCCGGTTGTCTCGCTGCACGAAGTCTACTGGCGATATACATTCTAATTTCCTATCAAACCGATTTATGTTTCGCTCTTAAATTCCCAGGGGGCTTGGGTGGTGGCGCTGACACCTCAAGCATTTGATGTGAAGTATGGCGCATCGCCTTAACAGGTTTCCTGCTTCTCTTTACCTACTTATATCTAGCTTTCTTTCAAATCGCTCAATATCGGCTGTTGTTGATGAGGCGTTTCTTCTTCTCATTAATAGTAGTTATCAGGTTTCACCTCTTATATCTCTCTTACTGATACCACTACCAGCTAATGATCTTCTTACCTGCCTCTAACTCTAATCACTCGTATTCCAAATGACTCGACCCTTCATTCCTTAACTCATATCAATTCTACTCCACTTTTACTTCTAAATTACTCGTCTTAATCTTTCCGATTATATTCTCGCTGAATTGAAATAACTTATTGAAATTCAATTCTTTAAAGCCCCAGCTTTTACAAATCTCCTTCTTCAAAATACCTTCTAACTCTCTCTTTCGACGGTTCTATCGTCTCTCCTGTTGACAATGTAAACATCCTTGGCCTTAACATAAACAAAAAAAATGTCTTGGAAACCTCCCATCACAACGGTTGCTGAGGAGCGGCCTCAAAGAACTGGAAGTTCTGTTTAGACTGTGAAACTTTCCTCCTTTTCTCAGTTGCTCCGCTATACAAAGATCTCATCCGCCCATGTATGAGTACTGCTCTCATATCTGGGGGGCTCTGGTTTCTACCCGGTTTTTGGACAGGGTCGAGTCGCCGGCAAGGCATACTGCACTTTCCAGTTTTCTTGACCCTCTATCTTTGCAAGGCGATGTTGGTGCTTTATCTCTATCCTATGGTACCGCGGCAATAGTGCTCAGAGAACTATCAACTCACATTGCCACCATATTTGACGCCTTCATGCCCATCAGTTGCCAATATCTTTCCATATAAATATATATTGTTGTAAATGCTTTCAGGCCTTCTGTTGCTGTGGTGCTCGCCTTTCCACCTACCTCTGTTTGTGGAATCACTCTTCATCTTTGTAGTGTTTCTACTGATTTAATCCCCTCTGCTTTAAGCCACCAAGTCTCATTAACTCATGTGCGTGGTACTAGAGGGTGAACTTTTCGAGGTAGCCACCCACCTGGCGAGATGGGATACCCTGCCATTAGTGGTAGTGACAACTGTAAAATCCTTGAATGGGCAGATATGCTTGGCAAATGAACTGAATCTCCTATTCCCCCACCAAACATCATTCAGATTATCCCCAAAAATCATTTCTCTTCAATATTACCCTCAGATGGATCATGTGTCGCAACCACCTAAATTTTGATCTTTTCAAGCTTAAATTTAACCTTTAGACTTTCTAGTACTCATAAGTCTGCCAGCTCTCACTACAACTCCTCATTAGAATTGCACAGTCTTCATCCTCGTTTCCTTTAAGCAACACAAACACATTTCTATCACACCTCTGTTTCACCCGATTCCTTTCATCTTTGTTTCGGTCACAGCGAGCAAATCTTCTTTCTAAATGCGTCATCACCTCTCTACTCATCTCCTCAGTTTATTCCTCTGACATTTCATATGAATTTGATTCACTTTTTCTTGAAGAAGATCTGCAGAGGGCCGCCATGATCACGACAACTCTCAGGTACGTAAAATTAACATTCTGTCTTCAGATAAGTGGTAGTAGGCAGCCAGCCTAACTACTGCGTCGCAGTCGCCCTCTGCGACTGCGCAGGACATACGATGGGCAATTTTTCTCCCTGCGTACATGGTTATAAGGTAAGGATATCAGTCATTGTCTAAGAAAGAGGGAGTGTGAATATATGTATGTGTATATGATATGTTTGTCTGGAGGATGAGTGTGGATGTGAACGCATAACAGAAAGACGAACCATTAGGCACTTTGGAATGTCATACATACCATAAGCAAAATATATATATATATATATATATATATATATATATATATTTTATATATATATATATATATATATATATACTTATATATATATATATATATATAATATCTAAATTATTATTATATTATTATTATTATTCATGTATTATTGTATTATTATTATTATTAATGTGCTAGTATTATTATTAATTATAACATTGAGTTTAATATTATTTCAAATTCAATATTTGTTCAATTAATCGGCAAAATAATCGGCAAAATTGCCGATGACCCGATAACGATGACGATGTAAAAAAAATAATGCCGATTTTGCCGATGACGTGAGCGTGACGATTAATCAGTCCCATCTACTAACCTATATCTGACATATGTATATGTTTGTGTGTGTGTGTTAAATATTGCATAATGCATTTGTCTATTTAGATCTTAAAAAAAGAACATAAAGTGGGAAAGTAAAGAATTACTGCCTTCTCCGGGATTGAACCACCGCGTGTTGCAGAAATGAGGACAATATGCTCGGTGGCTTTACGACTGAGATATCCCTAACCCAAAAAAAGTTGGGGTTCAAGAACAGTATTAAATCAATCGAGTTCCCTTCAAAAGGCGACATCACCAGGTGTTCAGCCTGTCCTATCCCTCGTTATTCGTATCTGTCGTATCCATCGAACATATTGTCCTCATTTCACAATGAGAGAGAGAGAGAGAGAGAGAGAGAGAGAGAGAGAGAGAGAGAAGAGAGAGAGAGGAGAGAGGAGAGAGAGGAAGAGGGAGAGAGAGGAGAGAGAGGAGAGAGAGAGAGAGAGAGAGAGAGAGAGAGAGAGAGAGAGAGAGAGAGAGAGAGATTGCAATAAGTTAAATCTGTGGAGAATATAAAATTGAAGCTTAAGTGAGGAATTAAAGTTGCCGATGAAATAGCTGGTGCCGTAGTCTATAATTTTTGGGTGAATTCAGAGCAGGAGTCTCAATAGAGAAAATTCAAGAGAGTCAACAGAGTGAGTAACAACATAGGATGGAGAAGGTGGTCTACAATTTAAAATGTAGGAATTTGAGTCAGTCTGTATGGCAGAATTATTGTATTATTGTGTGCTGTGTATATTATTATTATTATTATTTGACAAGTTTTAATATGTAATATTTTTACTAGTCTCAAAAACAATTTTCTAAATACTAGGTGACTCTTTGCTTTGGGACTCCGTTGGCTGTTGAGTTTCTTGCAGGGGCCATCTCCAAGTTTAACCTTTATAGCCCTGCTTATAAAGGTATATGCATACTTATTTATTTAATATTAATTTATATAATTACTAGTTAATTGTAATTTTATTATTATTATTATTATTATTATTATTATTATTATTATTATTATTATTATTATTATTATTTCTTTATTCTCAAATAAAAAAAATTGAATTTGTATTATTATTATTGTGTGTGTGTGTGTGTATATTATTATTAATGTTTGTTCTTTTGAACTTTTATGTGATTTTATTTGTTTATATCATTTATATTAGATAATTTGTTTTCTTCATCATTTACTTCAGTTCGATAATTTTTCACGATTTAATTAACGATATATATATATATATATATATATATATATATATATATATATATATATATATATATATATATATATATATATATATATATATATATATATATATATATATATCCTATGCTGTTATCCGACTATCTACTTCTTATATATATATATATATATATATATATATATATATATATATATTCTATACTCTCATATATATATATATATATATATATATACCTACTCTGTATATATATATATATATATATATAAAATTATTTCACGTATTTGAATTTTTTAACAGATACTCCATTCGGATATTCATGTTGGGAGCTTCAAGCATTTTTAGGTAATGTTGGAAAGCGGTAAGTAAGATTTGCAGATACGTGGCATTAAGGAACGATTTGTTGAAAAAAGAAGACTTTGGACCTTAGTACGTAGTTATATAATAATATTGGTATGAGGATTCTATTTTTTAAAGATTAATTTATTTAAATTGATGTTATTTTACTTTGAACTTTAAAAGACTTTTATCTTCATCAGCGTCACTTGGATTCTCCACAGATTCGAGATTATTATTATTATTATGATTTTTTGTAAGTGTTTAATTCACCTGTTACCTAACTATTTTAATGTTTGACTTGATTTCCATCTATTTAAATTACTTTAATATTCAGTATTATAATGGCCTGTGTTCACTTAATCACTTATCTGACAACTTGCTGGATTAGCTAACACTGTCGGCCTTACGAAAACGTTTTAAATATTCGCATCCACATTATTCCGTTTTACTTGCAAACATTTTATGTTTAATATTATAGAAACTATGGGTTATGCAAAATTTTATAAATTTTTCCATTAGCTTTTTTGAAGGTAAAAATTTTTTTTATTGTTAATCACCCAAAATGGCTTAAAGGATGTTTAGTATAAAGGAGGAGAGTTCCCACATTTGAATTTGCCTCGAAAATTGTGTGATCAACATTATATAATAATTAGCGGAATTTTTATTTATTTATTATCTCTCTTCTAATGGGCAATGGTGGAAGGCCTTCCAAATTCCACTTGAGTTGGGGGAAAATTCCCAAACGTAGGACAAATTAAAAGCTGACATGTCCCGATTCACGGCATTTGAATGTGTGAAAATCAAAGATTGTTGGTAAACTAGATAAAGGGAGCGTGTTCTAAACTTTACCAGTGGAGTGTATTTTTAAGATTGAGCATAGCTGTTAAGTCTGGGGTCAGAGAGTTATATAAAGAAAGGATAAGACTGTGTAGAAAGGCATTACGCACGAGCCTTTCTCCTGAGAGGAGATATGCGACAAGAGAGGTTAGGAGAGCAGTGAGTGTCCGTTTTAATAGGGAGAGATATAAGTAGAGCAGTGTCCACTGTAATTGTAATAGTGAGAGTATAAAGAGAGTAATTCAACAGTTTGACAGGCAGAAAGAGATCTGGAAAGAGTTAATGAAAGCAGTAGAGTTGATAACAGACGAAAAGACCTAACACCCCCTATAAAGGCATGCAAATGGGTTGGTGTGATAAAGTTATGAATGCGCCGCAGAATACCCAACCTCTTAGAGGCTTGATTAGAAAGAGAACTGATGTATATAATTAATTTTCTCAGAAATGCAAATAGATCATTTTGAAAACAGCGATGTCAAGGTAACAAAAGCAAAGTTTGAAGGAATATTATTTTTTTATTTTATATATATATATATATATATATATATATATATATATATATATATATATATATATATATATATAAATGTATATAGGATATATTTATATATATATATATATATATATATATATATATATATATATATATATTCTTTCTTCTTTCTTCACCTTCCTCTTTGCCCCAAGATTGGGGGTAAGGTGCTGTACAAGCATCGGAAAAGAAAAAGCAATAGGAGAGTATGACAAATGTGAAAGAAGAAGCCCAACCTACCCGCCCCCTCTGTACCATTAATTAGTGAAAGCTCGTCACAGACAGAAAATCAACCCTAAAGCTTCATGGGACCGCGACGGACCCGCACTATGGTAAATCGTCAATGTAAGGGTTCATCCCGCTTGGCCCAGGTGGGCCACAACCATGTCCCCAAAACCCTGCCATTCTCTCCTATCATGCCCCTTTATTCTCGCCTCTGCCAAATTTCTCTCCTTCAGACATTCGTTCATCGACTCAATCCACTTTCTCTTCAGTCTCCAGCCGGTCGGTTCCCAGCACACTCTCCACTATACATCCGCAACCAACAAACTATAATTCCTTTCCACGTGACCAAACCATTTCAACATACTTTCATTTATTCTCTCATTTTACCCCTTTCTTCACACCACACAACTCTCTAATACGTTCATTCCTCATTTATTAATTCTTCTCACACCTAGCATGCCCCTAAGATTGTCCATCGAACACATTGAACTTTAGATCTATATTTCTTATTCAGACCATAGTCTCACTACCATACAATAACTGGGTAACAACATACCCTCATGTAAGACTCTAGCGCACTCAAGACTTGGTCCTTTTACATCCACCAAGGATTTAATTCCACCTTCTGTCATTCTAACTTTCCTACTACACTCCATCATCCGTTCCCTTCTCATCCACCATATACCTAAATATTTAAACTCAGACACTTGCTCCAGCTGCTCACCATCTAACATAACTTCACACACTGAGGGACTGTCCTCACTCACAACCATAACTTTACTCTTATCTACGTTTGCTTTCAAACCCCCCTTTTACACACCCTGCAAATCTCTCTACCAATCCTCTCAAACTCTCTTCAGATTCATACACAGAACCAAATCATCCGCATATAATAGGTGGGGCACCCTCCACTCATCTCCATTCTCCATCATTCTAACACCATTTCTGCCATCCCACCTCGAATTCTTTCATAACCCCATCCATATATAAATTGAATAACCAATTAGACATAACACAACCTGTCTCACTCCATTGTCAATCTAAATAAGTCACCATTGACTGCATTTATTCTTGCACGTAGCTACTGTCGTCATACATACTTTTGATTCCATTCAGAAGCCTACCACAACACCATATATCTATTACCTGCCATAAAGCTTCCCTATTATCTCTATCATGAAATCCATAAAACCTAAATATAAATTATTCTTCTTCTCTCCCTCATTTTCTCAATCATTTGTTTTTCAATGTAAAGATTTGATCCACATCCTCTACCACTCCTAAACACACCTTGTTCTTCACCAATCGGTCCCTCAGTCACTCGACGTACTCTTTCGACAAAATACCAGCATATACCTTCTAACACTCAATAAACTTATTCCCCTATAGTTTCTACAGTTCCCCTTATCACCCATACCCTTATATAAGAAGTACTATTACAGCTCCTCTCCAATCCTTCGTAACTACACCTTCCACAAACGCTTTATTACACAACTACCAAATCCAATCACCATCTTGCCTCCGCTCTTGATCATTTCACTAGTAATTTCATCTATACTGCAGATTTCATTCTTCAACTTTCTCACTCTACCCATTATACCTCCTCCTTACTAATAACCTCATCCCCAAAATACCTATTCCTTCTTGCACCATCAAACCCACACACATTCACTAACACCTCATCATTACTGTTAATATTATACATATATTCATTACTGCCACGCTCCCCTCACATCCATTTCATCAGTTACAAAAGCTCCCACCCCTATTCATTATTCTAAGCAGATTCCCATATTCTCATTCTTAACCTTTCTTCCTTCCAGAAGAGCTTCCTATTCCCTTGTAAGTCCCCGTTCATCCTCCTTCAAACTGTTCATTTATCTCATTTTTGCTCCTACGTATACACCTTATTTCTTTTTTCCTCCTTATATAATTCCAAGCATCTTTCTTTTGAAACTTCATCATTTGCTTTTAGTACATTCAACCACGCTTCTTTTTTACTTTTAACCGCTTGCATCACCTCTTCATTCCACCACTCACTGTTAACATTCTTACTTCCTACTTTAGCATCCCTATACTTCCTTTTACGATACAACAATTGCCTTCATTTGCCCCAGGGTTGTTCAGTATCCAACTTGTTCACATTCAACCGATTTACTAACGAGCGCTCTTACATACTTATCCTTATTGTCTTGCTCACTTAACTTCTCACTCTTAATTTTACCTACTTCCTTTCGTATCACCTTCCTCTCCATCCAAGCCCCCACTAACTTAATTTTACATGGAACAACATAATGATCCGATAATCCCATTCCTAAACCCCTCACTGATTTAACATCCAACACATACTTCAACATCTCCTTCTTCACCAACACAAATCAATCATACTTTTCACTTCCGATACCATCTCTACCTACACCAACTCTAGTATACTTATGGATACTCTTGTGTTTAAAGAAAGTATTACTTACACACATACCTCTCTCTACAGAAATCAATCACCTTCCTACCATTCTTATTTTCTCCCGCCACCCCAAAACCACCTGTTATACCATCCCTTTTTGATCACCTATCCAACCATTCAGGTCCCCCAACACTATCAATCTGAAGCTCCTACTCACCCTATCCAGAACATCATTCAGATTATCCCAAAAAATCGTACTCTCTTCAACGTTTCCCTCAGATGGACCATACGTCACAACCACACATACCTTGACCTTTTCAAACTTAAATTTAACCATTAGAATTCTAGGACTCACAATCAAAGTCTACCATAGCTTCGTACCACAGGTCACTCATCAAAATTGCAACTCCTTCTCTTCCTCTCTCATTCATTTCCACACCAGCACGCACACATTTCACACCACACCACTTAATTTCACCTTTTCC
>JABUQX010098217.1:12500-22520 GCA_015478945.1 Trachelipus rathkii
CACAACTTTTCCCTACTACAACTGCTGCATCATCAGTCCCTTCTCATCCAAACATACCCTAAATATTTAAACTCAGACAGCTTTCTCCAGCTGCTCACCATCTAAACATAACTTCACAAACTGAGGACTGTCCTCACTCACAACCATAATCCTACTCTTAATCTACGTTTACTTTTCAAACCCCTCCTTTTGCACACCTGCCAAATCTCTCTTACCATCCTCTCAAACTCTCTTCAGATTCCGCGCACACAGAACAAATCATATAATATATATATATATAAATATATATATATATATTATATATATACTAATATATATATATATATATATATATATATAATATATAATTATATATATATATATATATATATATATAGAGAGCGAGAGAGAGAGAGAGAGAGAGAGAGAGAGGAGAGAGAGAGAGAGAGAGAGAGAGAGAGGAGAGAGAGAAGAGAAGGAGAGAGAGAGAGAAGAGAGAGAGAGAGAGAGAGTGAGAGAGAGAGAGAGAGAGAGGAGGAGAGAGAGAGAGAGAGAGAGAGAGAGAGAGAGAGAGAGAGAGAGAGAGAGAGAGAGAGAGAGAGAGAGAGAGAGAGAGAGAGAGAGAGAGAAGGGAGAGAGAGAAGAGGGGGTGAGTGTGAGAAGAGGAGAGAGAGAGAGAGAGAGAGAGAGAGAGAGAGAGAGAGAGAAGGAGAAGAGAGAGAGAGAGAGCAAGAGAGAGAGAGAGAGAGAAAGAGAGAAGAGCGAGAGAGAGAGCAGCAGGAGGAGAGAGAGGAGCGAGAGAGAGAGAGAGAAGAGAGAGAGGAGAGAAGAGAGAAGAGAGAAGAAGAGAGAGAGAGGAGAGAGAGCGAGAAGAAGAGAGAGAGAGAGAGAGAGAGGAGGAGTTTGGCAGCTGTTGTGTTAAAAGAGGGGTTTGAAAGTAAACGTAGATAAGAGTAAGGTTATGGTTGTGAGAGAGGACAGTCCTCGGTGTGAAATTAATTAATGGTAGATGGTGAGCAGCTGGAACAAGTGTCTAAGTTTAAATATTTAGGATATATGTTGGATGAAAAGGGAACGGATGATGCAGAGTGTAGTAGGAAAGTTGCGAATGGCAGGAAGGTGGCTGGTGCAATTAAATCGTTGGTGGACGTGAAAGGAGGTTTTACATGGGGGTATGTTGTTACCTGTGTTAATTTATAGTAGTGAGACTATGATCTGGAATAAGAGGTAAAGATCTATAGTACAATGTGTTCAGATGAACAATCTTAGGGGCGTGTTAGGTGTGAAAAGAATTGATAAAATTAGGAATGGACGTATTAGAGAGTTGTGTGGTGTGAAGAAAGGGGTAAATGAGAGAATTAATGAAATTTACGTTGAGATGGTTTGGTCATGTGAAAAGAATGGATGATAGTCGGTTGGTATATATTGGTGAATGTGTTGGGAATCGACCGACTTGGAGACCGAAGAAAAAGTGGATTGAGTCAGTAAAGGAGTGCCTGGAGGAGAGAAAATGGCGAGTTTGGCCAGGAGGCGAGAAGAACGGTGCATAACAGGAGTGAATTGCAGGGTTTTGTGGGGGGTATGGTTGTGGCCCACCTGGGCCAAGGGATGAACCCCCACTGGACAGATGCCATAGTGGGGTCCGTCGCAGTCCCGTAGCTCGTAGGGGGGATTTTCTGATTGCGACGAGTTCTCACTAGTAGGTATAAAGGGGCGGTAAGGCTGGGCTTTCTTTTCGACTTGTCATAATCTCTACTACTAATTTCTGGTTTCCCGGTGCCATGTCACGCCACCATACCCGTTCTTGGGAAGACAGGTAGATGATAATATATATATATATATATTATATTATAATAATTATATATAATTATATATATATATATATATATATATATATATATAATATATATATATATATAATACCGGTAATACTATATATGAGAAAGGCGACATAAAGGGACGGTGGTAGTTTTGGGTTGCTTGCCCAATACGCACCTATCTCTTGCTACGAATGCTGATTCACGCCTTCGCGGAGCATGGTCGTGATCGCCGTAAACGGCCTTCTAATTTTCGGCGAAATGTATGAATCGTATGGGTACATGAATGTCAGAGGAATAAATGTTGGAAAATAAATGGTTGATTAGAAGGAGGAGAGAGGTGATGGATGTATTTTAAAAAGGTCAAATTTAATTTGCTCGCTGTGACTGAAACAAGATGAAAGGATGTGAAAATGAGTGGTGTGATGTGAAATGTGTGTGTGCTGGTGTGGAAGAGATGAAAGAGGGAGAGAAGGAGTTGCATATTTGGATGAGTGACCTGTGGTACAAAAGCTATGGTAGACTTGATTGTGTGATCCCTCAGAATTCTATATGGTTTAAATTTAAGTTTGATAAAGGTCAAGGTATGTGTGGTTGTGACGTATGGTCCATCTGAGGAAACGTTGAGGAGAGTACGATTTTTGGTTATCTGAATGATGCTTTGGATGGGGTGAGTAAGGACTTCAATTGATAGTGCTGGGGACGAATGGTTTGGATAGGTGATCCAAAAAGGGATGGTATAACAGGTGGTTTTGTTTGTGCTCGGGAGAAAATGAAGAATGTAGGAAGGTGATTAATTTCTGTGAGGAGAGAGTAGTGGTAAGTATACTTTTTCTTTAAACACAAGAGTATCCATAAGCATACTAGAGTTGGTGTAGGTGGTAGATAGAGATGGTTCCGAAGTGAAAAGTATGATTGATTCTGTGTTGGTGAAGAAGGAGATGTTGAAGTATGTGGTTCGGATGTTAAATCAGTGAGGGTTTAGGATGGGATTATCGATTCATTATGTTGTTCTATGTAAAATTAAGTTAGTGGGGCTTTGAATGGAGAAGGAGGTGATACGGAAGGAAGTGGGTTAAAATTAAGAGTGAGAAGTTAAGTGAACAAGGTAATAAGGAAAAGTATGTAAGAGCGTCTCAGTAAATCAGTTGCAATTGTGAACCAAGTTGAAACTGCACAAATCTGGGGGCAAATTGAAAGGGAAGTATTGTTAGCGCAGTGCAAAAGAAGTATGGTGGATGTGCTAAAAGTAGGAAGTAAGACATGTTAACAGTGAGTGGTGGAATGAAGAGGTGATGCAAGCGTTTAAAAGTAAAAAAGAAGCGTGTTGAATGTACTAAAAAGCAAATGATGAAGTTTTCAAAAGAAGATGCTTGGAATTATATAAGGAGGAAAAAGAAATACTAAAGGTGCATACGTAGGAGAAGAGAAAGAGGTAAATGACAGTTTGGAAGGAAGGGAATGAATTGAGGACTTACAAGGGAATAATAAGCTCTTCTGGAAGGAGCGCGAAAAGGTTAAAGAATGCAAATCAGGGGAATCGCCTTAAGAATTAATGATAGGGATGGTACCTTGTAACTGAATGAAAAGGTGTGAGGGGAGTGGTGGAAAGAACACTTCGAAATTCTGCATAATATATTGAAAGTAATGAAGAGGTGATAGATGAATGTGTGTGAATTTGATGGGTGCAAGAAGGAATAGGTATTTTAGGGATGAGGTTATTTAGCAAGGAAGAGGTAATGGGGTAGAGTGGAGAAAGGTTAAAGAATGGTAAGTCTGCAGGTATAGATGAATTACTGGTGAAAATCAAGAATGGAGGCGAGATCGTGATTGATGGATTTGGAAGTTTTGTAATAAAGCCTTTATAGAGGGTATAGTTCCAAGGGATTGGGAGGAGAGCAGTAATAGTAGTACCCTTATATATATGGGTAAGGGAGATAAGGGACTGTAGAAATTTAGGGGAATTAGTTTATTGAGTGTTGTAGGGAAGATATATACTGGGGGGGTTTTTTTATTTTTTGGTCCCCGAAAGAGTGCTGAAGTGACTGAAGGACTGATTGGTGACGAACAAGGTGCGTTTAGGAGTGGTAAGGGATGTGTGGATAATCTTTACATTGAAACAACTGATTGAGAAAATGAGTGAGAAGGAAGAATAAATTGTATATTTAGGTTTTTATGGATTTGCAACAGCCGTATGAATAGGGTTAATAGGGAAGCTGTATGGCAGGTGTTTAGTGATATATGGTGGTGGTAGGCTCTGAATGGAATCAAAAGTATGTATGGGGATAGTGAGGCCATGTGTAAGGATAAATGGTGTCAAAGGTGATTGGTTTAGTATTAATAGCGGAGTGAGACAGGGTTGTGTTATGTCTCCTTGGTTATTCAATTTGTATATTGATGGGGTTATGAAAGAATTAGAGATGGGGGTGGCGGAATGGTGTTAGAATGCTGGAGAATTTAGATGAGTGGAGGGTGCCCTAACTATTATGATGCGGATGATTTGGTTCTTTGTGGCGAATCTGAAGAGAGTTTGAAGAGGAATTAGTAGAGATTTGGCAGGGTGTGTAAAGAGGAGTTTGAAAGTAAACGTAGAATAAAGTAAGGTTATGGTTGTGAGTGGGACAGTCCTCAGTGTGAAGTTATGTTAAGAATGGTGAACAGCTGGAACAAGTGTCTGAGTTTTAAATATTTAGGTTATATATGTTGGATGAGAAGGAACGGATGATCGCAGAGTGTAGTAGGAAAGTTGTGAAATGCAGGAAGGTGGGTGGTGCAATTAATTCGTTGCTGAATGTAAAAGGAGTAAGTCTGGAGTTGCGCTAAGATCTTGCATGAGGGTATGGTTTGTTACCTGTGTTATTAGTTATACGTAGTGAACTAATGGGTCTGAATAAGAATATAGATCCAAAGTTCAAATGTGTTCAATGGACCAATCTAGGGGCGTGCTAGGTGTGAGAAGAGAATTGATAAAATGAGTAATGAACGTATTAGAAAGTTGTGTGTGTTGAAGAAAAGGGGTAAACGAGAGAATAAATGAAAGTATGTTGAGAATGGTTTGGTCATGTGGAAAGGATGAGTGATAGTGGGTTTGTTAAGCGGATGTATAGTGGTGAGTGTGTCTGGGCAACCGACCCGGCTGGGAGACGAAGAAAAAGTGATTTTGAGTCAGTAAAGGAATGTCTGGCAGGAGAGAAATGTGAGTTTGGGCTAGGCGAGAAGAAAGGTGCATGATAGGAGAGAATGGCTGGGTTTGTGAGGGGGTATGGTTGTGGCCCACCTGGGACAGGGGATTGAATTCCTAACGCTTTACCATAACAGTTAGCCGATCCGTCGTCAGTCCCCGACCTGAAGCTCTAGGTAGGACACATCAACTATCTGAACTGAGAGAGTTCTTACTAATATACATAGACATACACGAGGGGGCCGGTAAGGCTGGCCTTACTTCTTTTTCGAACTTTTGTCATATTCTTCTACTGCTTTTCTTTTCCGATGCACGTTACGCACCTTACTCCCAGTCTTGGGAAAAAAGGAAGATGAAGAAAGAAGATATATATATAATATATTAATATATATATATATATATATATATATATATATATATATATCATAATATATATATATATATATATATATTAATATATTATATATTAATATATATATATTATAATATATATAATATATAATATATATATATATAGTATTCTATATATATATATATAATATATAATATATATATAGTTTCTTTTTCAGTCATTAGAAATACTTTAAGAAAATTAGTTTTCGAGCTCCTAATTTGAAATTTTGTTTGTACAGGCCCAAAGTAAAAATTTAACCAACTGACAGGTACCTTGTAACTCCATTTGTTTATCCAAAGCCTCTGGCCAAATGATTGACTGTGGTGTGAAGGCCAACTGAAAGTGTATAATTTCTCTTGCGGAAGTTTGTACAATCTATAGATTGAAGGATTAATCGTAAAGTTGGTAAGCTACCAAGTTGTTTTAAAAAGGAAATGTTTGCTCTTCGATTCTTCAGAATTTAGTGATGGGATGATAGTTCGAGGAAGAGAAAGATTAGAAATGAAGAGGATAAAAAGAAAGAAACACCAGTCAAGCAAATTTCTGAATTTTTAGATTTCATCATTTACCTAACTCTGATTGTTTATTTAATTATAATAAATATAATCTTTACTATATTATTATTATTATTATTATTATTATTAATTATTATTATTATTATTATAACTATTATAATTCTTATTATTATTATTATTAATTTATTATTATTATTATTAATTATTTTGAATGTGTTTAAATTCACAAGACGTTGAAGGTTTTCAAAATTGTCAGGGAAAATTATAGTGGAAAATTATTATTTTCCCCGATAATGCAAGTTCGGCGATAATTTTTTGGAAACAAACCATCAACTCAACACTGTGCAATTACAACTTTAGAATTTTTCTTCTTGAATGATTAAAATTAAAATGGAAATAGGAGAACTTGAGGAAAAATTATGAAGGAAAACCTTTTGAGCTTTTTTTAGAAGTATGATTTTTGAGAGATTTGATACTATCAAGTGGACTCTACTACTGTCGAGTTGTGTCACTCCCAACGTATCCGCTTGTTGGTGATAGTTATGAGTATCAAGTTGGGGGGTCACTGGCCTATACGAAGACATTTTTCCCAATCCCCTTATCCCCTTATTTCTTCTCTTCTCCTTTTCTTTTTCTCTTCTCTCTTCTTTTTTGTGTGGGGAAGGCGCGGAGGGAAGTGGGCAATGTGGAAGATGTCTGTAAATTTTTTTCATCAATTTCAAAACAGCAACGCTTTTTGTTTAGATCGGTGGAATGGGACAGAAAAAATTGGCGGTCTGGTGCCAATCCTTTTCCGATTTCACCTCTAAAAAAAGAGGCGTTGCTGTCTTGAAAAAATTTTTTTGTTGCCAACTATCATCCATATATTATATTGGGTATTATTTTATATATTTATTATAGTTATTTTATATATATATATATATATATATATATATAATATAATATAATGTTGGTATGTAGGGGTGGAGGTTTAGGGTATATATTATTAATGTTTTTGTATATTGATATTTTTTGTGCTCCTATAACTTCGTATATTTATCTTTATATACTATATATCCTTATAATTACTTATTATAATTTATATAATAATTAATATATTAATATATTATAATATATATTAATTAATAATATTATATTAATATAATTATAAATATATATAATATAATATTATAATAATAGTAATAATATATGACGTAGGGGCGATGACGGTTGTATATTGAATTTAGCAGTTCTTTGTGATTATATGCTGTAATACTTAAGAGTTTTCTTATTAATTTTTTGCACGTCAATCTGAGCGTTTGCCAATACCTTTATTATTATTAATATGTCTTTCTGTATCAAAAATTTCAGCTTTTGAAGTCTTGCTGCTATGTTACACAGCTTATGTATAATATTTATATATTTTATAGATATTATTTTCTATAATATTCTAAGAGTATATAGTTATTCCGCTTGGAGTTGTATATAAGTCAAGAAGTCTTTTTAAGTCGGGTATTTAGCCCTGGTTGGTTCAAATTTTGTTAAGCGAAATTCTTAACCACTCAACCTCTCCTTTTAAGGTTATAATGAAGATAACTCGCAGATCTTCCCATTCTAAGTAGTGAAATGCTCTTCGACTCGCCCTTTCAAATAAGCTGTGTGGTTTTGAAATCAAGACCAATTCTATCCTTAAGAAAATTTAATGTTTATTAAGGTTATAAGTTAATATATCGAGCATATATTTACTGTGGTCTAACAATCACAGCAATTTATTATGATTTGTAGCTACTAGTTATTTCAATGGACTAGTCCTTTTCGGTTATACAGTTCTAACTTCTTCTATACTCTATATGTTATCTTTTTTATAAATTTATTCGCAAATGTTTATCTATTACTTATGTCTCCATTAACTGGTCTTTCAAGAAATGTAGATTTGTCTGGATATCTTTAATTAAATCGAAAAAAATGTAAGTCTCTGCTATTCATTATTACGAAAAGTCTTTTGCTGTGCCACATCATATTTCAGAAACTATCATAGGCTACTGGAATGAAAAGCGAACAAACGAAAAAACCGCAGGACAGATGTTTGGCTTTTTCACGTGGTGCCTCCTCTATAGATGTCACATCTTTCTTCCATTATAGATTGTTAGAATATTTCTCGCAGAGTAAAAGAACTTGCTTACCACTTCGAATTGGCTTTCACACAGTCAAGCAATTTGGGGCAATAGGCTTTGTCTCAAATGAAGAGAAACATGTTGTGCTTCACCTTTGTAATCGCTTTAGTATGTGACACTGTACACACTTTTTCACATTCCAGATAATAACTATTTTTTTAAAATAATTTTAATATATATTGAATTTAATAAGAATAATCATTTTAATATATTATATATTAAACTTAACTCATTATAATATTAATACTATTATTTATCATAATACTAATATCATCATACTATATATATATTAAATCATATTACCTCATTATAATTATAAACCTATATTACTATTAACTCACTATAACTATTATAATTCAATTCACTCTATATATATTATATTTTGATTACCTATCATTACATAATACACCATATCTCATCAATATATATATACTAATATACATTAATACTATAATACTATCAATCATCTACACCACTCACTCATCCATACTTTAATATATATTTTCTCCATAACATTTAATATAATTAATATCGTTATTATCTATTCACAGATTAATATAAAATAATTATATATTAATATATATTATACTTTATATATAAACAAGAATTTCACTAATTCTATATCTATTCTCATATTTTATTCATCTATCCTCATTTTAATATATTCCCTAACTATATAGTAGACTGCGGAGTTAATACCGTGATGCGAGACATAATGCAATTACGGACTAAAGACATACAGTAGAAGAATATGACAAATATAAGCTGAACAATAGTAATAATGAGCATGCCACACCTTATCATAATCCTATATAAATAGTATACTACTACCTATACTGTTAATATTAAGTTTTATTGTGTAATTATAGCTAATTAAGTAATCATTACGTTTACCTGCAGTCAAAAGTGGCGAATAAACAATAATAAAAGTAAAGACGTTCATGGTCAAATACCAACATATACCTATGTGATGTAATGCTTGTGACGTCATTAAATGTCTATTCGAGGATGCGACTGTACGACTGAGCAAACGTACTTCTCTCTTGTCCTATTATTATGTATTTTAACCAATATTTCTTATTATTAATAATATTATTCTTATTATTATTATTTTTTCATATTATTATTTATCATTTTTAATATTAAAAATATCCCTTATTATTAATGATTGATTCTTTATTATAATATTAATATATTATTTATTATATGATTATTTTAATATTATTATTATTATACTTGATTATTATTGGTTATGTTGTTATTGATTAATGAATTTAATTATCTAATTTTATTCGTTATTATTATCTCATTATGTTATCTCTTAAAGTGTGAATCCGCAGGGTTTGGGCCACATCTGTATTTGTAAACTGCAACCAATGGCCTCTTCGGAAATAATTACAAAACAAATAACCCAGACCAAAATTTACAATAAAATATCTATGACTTTTATACCTATTTTCAATTTGATCTCCAAAAAGTTTTGGAAGTAAAATAAATTTCAAGAATGAGAAACTTCGACTTAAATATTTCAAAATTAGAATAATACTTTTAAATTGAAAAGTTTCTCTCATAAATTAATAATAGTTTCTACAATAATTAAGACTGCTTTTGTGCTACTTAGATACAAAACTGTAAAGTTTAGTAAAATTGTGTTGCGGAATTTTTTAAGATTATTTTTATATTAAAATAATATATTTTAAAGACTTGTTAAATGAATTCAAAATGAATTCTAATTTGTAAAAATGAGATCGCGTTTTTTCGTCCTTTAACAGTTTTACGCCTTTTCCTAAGTCACAACCTAAATCAGCGGATAATATTTATGAAGTGGAAGTTAATCTGGAATGAAGTTTTCTACAGTTCAGAGTGGTACTTCTGACGTTTTTTACGGTTTTTCCGACTTTTGGTTTCACTTGATGAATAATTCCGACTATCGCCTTTGTTTATCTTGTAAGCTTTTTGTATACTCGTTTGAATAAGGTGT
>JABUQX010098218.1:0-30803 GCA_015478945.1 Trachelipus rathkii
GGAGAGATACGCGGTAATACAACTCTCAATACTAGATGTCGTTCGTTCATCCCTGCGTGAAAAATGAGGACCATCCGACTGTATTTCAGATGGATGATAAGACATCATCCAGGTAATTGCTCCATACTGGTAGACGTATAAATGTTACCACATGCTTCAATATCGACCGCAAGTTAACTTGCTTGCTACTGTAGATAATATGTGGAAGGTAACGTCTATACAGCATACGTAGTGCGCAACATGAATTTTGTCATTCCTAGGGAATATGCAAAAATAAGGGATCCATGTTGCACACGAAAACATGTGATACAGCCAAATCATGTTAGAATAGTAGTATGGAATCAGCACCGGTCTGTAGATTACTGAGTTTATCTGGCTACAGTAAAGTCCATCCAATGAAAATTTTAACCTTTTTTTTGTTGACCGAGTGTAAGTTTTCTTTATTTTCCGCTTAAATGGATTGACCGTAAGCTTTGAAATAACTATTGGGTGGAAATCACCGAATAGGAAGTTGGATTGATTACGCTGTGTGGGTGTGGGTATATATATAAACCGAATCGTTGTGTACGTGAGGTTGATGATTCGTGTATTGCGTGTGGGCTTTGGTTCACTTATGCGGGGTGTCAATCCACTAATAGTGATATATAGGGTTAGTATGGTGTTTGGTTGATGAAGTATTATAGTATAGGTAGGTAGGTTATGTGGTAGTGATGGTAGTAATATTGAGGTATATGGATAGGGTAGTAGTAATGTGTATTAGTAGTGTTAGTGAGTATATATATTAGTGCTAGTAATAATATATTAGTATAGTTATATATATAGTATATATATATATTATAGTAAGGTGAGTAGTAGGGTAGGTAGGTGGGGTGATGTATAGGTATAGTATTATAGTATTGGGAGGGGTGATGGGGCCGAGTAGTTGGCGATGATTTATCCGGTATCGGTGGCGGGCTGATGGCGGGACGAAGTGTTGACGTATGAAGCCGTGTGTGTGTTAGTCCGGCGTTGGGGTGAGTGCCGGATAACGAGTAGTTTACTTTCCGCTAGTAGGTTTTTCGCTGCGTTGGCGGGTGGGAAAATATTCAAATAATTTGGAAGGTTTTGAGAGTATATAGTATAGAGTTAGGTGAAGTTTGCTGATATATAGTGTTATGGGATAATAGTATTATAGTAGGTATATATATAGTATATATGGGTATTAGAGTATAGTATATTATATAGTATATATTATTATAGGATGTGCGCGAATGAGTGAAAAAGGCGTGTTTCGGTGACTGTTCAGTGAAGTTTTTACTTTGTAACAGGATAAATTCGGGCGAAGATAAGTCTACTTGTCGCTGCTTGATAGTTGGTACTTAAATGTCGGTCATGCATTTAGGGAAAATAAAGAAACCGCTAATACTGGTCAGACTAAAAGGCTGAAAGTGGATTGGATTGATGTATTGATAGCAGTATATAGTAAATTTCGGGTAGGTGTATGGAGTTCCCATTATATATATCTCTGTATTGCGTGTATCACTATACTCTGGTTTTTCGTGCAGAATTCTTGAAGTCAGCGTATGTTTGCATATTCCCTCGGAATGACAAAATTCATAAATTCATGTGAGCACTATGTAGGCTGTATAGGACGTTTACCTTCCGGCATTATATGTCTACAGTAGCAGCAAGTTTACGGCGGTCGATATTCGGGAAGCATGTGGTTGACTTTAGTTACGTCTAACATGTATGGATGCGTCAGGATTGACGCTGGAGTGATGGTCTTCATCCAGTCTGAAATACAGGTTTGGATGGTCTCATCACTGTGTTCACCGCTGGGTGAACTGAAGATCTTGTATGAGAGTTGTATTTGCTGAAGTTATCCTGAGCTGTTAGCTTCGAGGTTGCATGAAAATGACTACTGGACCATGGCACGAGAGTAACATTTTATCGTAAGAGAAGCAGAGCTGCGGAGGTCTTCCAGTCAGATGGTAACTTGTGTTTTGCAGTGAAGTTGCAGGCCTAGTACTCGCTATGGACTCCCAGCATACGATGCATGTGAGTGGCGAACTGTTATTGACACTTCCAAGAGCTGTTTTTAAAGTGTGTGTTGTTACAACAACGGCAAACAGTATGCTTCGTTCCAGTAGGTATCGGTTACGGATGAGAGGAGGAGTATTGCAAAAATCAAGACAGTTTGGAGAGGCTACAATATAGGTAATGGATGGTAAAATGGTCGACTCAAAGATGGGTAAACATTTTGTCGGTCATGCAAGCAGGGTTTTCAATCCAATATCGCCTGCTTCTGTGCTATTGTGGGATAAACAGCACGTCGGCAAAGGATTTACTGACAAAGAGAATGCCACGGGGGAACTAACAGCCAGGTGACAGGAAATCGTAGAGGTGGAGAAGGCCACTTGACAGAGAGAAACATCATCGTTACCTCCACTACGACGCATAAATGGAATGGTTTGGATGAACAATTTGTGCTTAATAGGCGACTGGCATTGAGATGGCTGAAGTGCGTGTTGCGCTATATAATGCTCAACGTTCCTGGTCTGAGTGACGAGAGAAAAAAGCTTGGGAATATTTGATGGCCAAAGTACGGACACTCCTCCGTGATGCTGTCTTTGCTACAACAATGACTGTGTTAGGGGCAAGAGCGTGGAATGCTTTTTCAGTTGTAGCACAGAATTTTCTGGGGAAAGGAAAGCCAGAACACTCACATTGTACAGGACTGCTAGACAGTTTTCATTCTAATGGATGTAGAATGAGTATAAAGTTCACTACTTACATTCTCCTAAGATAAAATTTCCACGGAACCCTCGGGCGAATGTTTAGTGCTAAGAGGGTGAGAGCTTCCATAAGCACTAAACGTTTCATGGAAGGGACGTTACCGAGGGCAAGTGGATTATCAAAGAATGGCCGACTATTGTTGGAGCTTGAGAGTGATATTTCCAGAGCTATGCCAACAGTAGATCGTCTACGAAGAGAAAGTTACAACCATCGTAGGTATGTTTACATTACTAAAACCACCTGTCGCTTCTTTAACATTCATTGTTGTCCATATTACTCTTTATTCATAATTGTATTATATGTTTAACATATATCTATCAAAGACAAGTATAATATCATTGCGATTTGTTTCTCTCTCCTTCATATATCCAATATATATATATATATGATTTATATATATATATATATATATATATTATATATATATATATATATATATATATATATATATAGAATATATATATATATATATATACGGTAATATATATATATATATATTTATATATATTTATTATATATTATATATAATATATATACTATATATATTATATTATTAATATAGTAATATATATATATATATATATATATAATATATAATATACCGTATATATATATATATATATATATATAATATATATATATATATATATATATATATATATATATATATATATATATATATATAATAGTGTATTATATATAGTATAATTATATATATATATATAGGTATATATATAGTATATATATATTATATATATTCCCAATAATGTGATAGACCTCTTGAAAAAGGTAAAAAAAAATTTTAAGCAAATCTGTGTTCACACAATATCTCACAAATGGGATGTGATATGCAAAAACCGATACATTTTTGGAATCAGCACATCATAATCAATTGCGAAACCCCGTCCAAGAAATTTCATGTTTACCAGTGTTATATACAAGTAATAAAACAAAAAAGTAAATAACTATTTTCTTACCTATAGCAAACATTCACATATTTAAAATAATTAAAGGACAAATTAGGAAAGTTTCATAATTAAAGATATTAAACTAAAACTTCATTTGAATAAGCTCTAAGGTTAAAATGACAAACATTAGCAGTTCTCCATTTCAGGGGATAACGCTATTTCTTGTGGCTTCATAAATTTTTCCTCCTGTTATCAATATTCTTTCACTTTCGACTGATGACGGTGGAGCTGAAAAGGTATTTTATTGCTAGTTTTTCAAATTCATAAAACTAATTTCCAGTGTTTTTTCCACCAATTGAAGGGAAATATCATTGTTTTCACTGGTCAAAGTAGGCCAAATTATATATTTGTTTATTCTTGATGAGATTCGTATGTAGCCTTTACTTTATTGATACAATAATCCATAAATCGTCAGAAGAAGGGAACTTTCTTTTTTCACTCTCATTTCTTTTCTGTATGACGATTTTGATGCCACAATTTCTTTAAAAACAAGTCCGCATTGTTAAGAAGTAGAATGAACCCATCAGCTTCACTTTCCCAGCTACGGTGGAATCAGCGTCAGCAGAAAGTCAGGAGCTAAATTTTCATGTATTTCTTTCCATGCCTCAACGGCCGTATCTTTTACGAATTCATGCTGATTCATGTGAAAAATTAGCTTGAAATGCAGATCTAAGAAAGTAGCTACACACAAAGATTATCACATAGAAACTTAGAAAAAGTCTTTTTTCTACTGATTTCTTAAGCTCTTCAACGAGGTGTAATTATTTCACTGAAAAAAAAAAACTTTTGCTTTAAATTGCCTTATTTAAAATAGATTTATTGCTAAAGATGGAAGGATCACTTGGGCGACTGTTACTTCACGTTTAATGCTTGTTTTTAGTGATGTTGTCAAATGGCTGAGTAAATGGAATAATTTTGCCACCGAAAATCAGTCAACATTTTCTGATTGCAATTCAGCAGCGTATATGGATAGGGGAACTTTTTGTTCAAGCAATTTTTAGCATATCATAAGTTCTGTTCAGCGTGTAGAAACGTCTTGAATAATTTATGCTGTTTTGACATTCAGCTGCATCACGTGTAAAGTTTTAAGCTGTGCAACTGCCGTTGCTGAATGGGAAAAATGAAGAGGAATATAGCTTCTGCAAGTAAATAAATATTTTTAACAGACTTCTGACAAATATTGAATCGTGAATGCATAGTTTCGAAACATGTGAATAAAACATGAAATTGATAGCAAGCCAGTCTCCCTTATACCAGCTACCAAATGTTTGGTCCATTATCCCGTATCAATAAATGAATTCTATTTTTTAGAAAATTGAAAATTCAAAGGCCCTAGTAGGATCTGACAAATGACAGATTTTCGCCTATTGGCTACAAATTTGGCTATATTTTTTATTTTTTTGGAAATAAGTTTCTAAAATTGAATTTAAATTGAAATTAACTTTATTGTTGAAGTAGAGTTTATTGTTTTATAAAGCTCAATATTCGGCCGGCCCGAATAGTTCGCCAAAAAGCCAATACCGAATATTAGGGTATTGCCGAATCCGAAATTCTTACCGAATATTCGCACATCCTAATAAATATATATATATATAATATATATAATATATATATATATATATATATATATTATATATATATATATATATTATAATATATATATATATATATATATATATATATTTATATTAATATATATATTATACTGTTTAGACTTTCGATGTTGGGTACAAATGTTATATTATTTTATTCATCTTATGTTTACTGTACAAAACATTTTGTCTGAAATTTGGTGGCGACACGTTTCATAATTATATTCATATATATACTTAAGCTTAAGAAAATTTTATAAAAGTAAAAGAATAAATTGTTGAATTTCAAACTTTATTCATGCATTTAAGCCTTTAAGTTTTTGTTAAATATTCTGCTTATTTACAAAAACTTTAATAAATTACCGAATGCAAAAAATACAGATTTTTTGGTGTTGCTGTCTGCCAGAGGTACAAAGATGGCCAAAATTTGTGGACTATAAATATTATCATTACCACTGAATTCTCGAGTTTTGTTTGGTATTCTCTAATTGCGGAAGTGCTATATGGCATTCCCTAACTTGCATTCCGCAACCATTTTTGCAAAATTATCCGCAACTCGCAATTACGCATTTATTTTTGGTATTCCGCAATTGCGGACTTAAATTGGCGAACACCTCTGATATATATATATAATATATATATATATATATATATATATATATATATATATATATATAATATAATATATATATAATACTATAAATATATATATATAATAAATATATTATATATATATATATATATATATATATATATTAATATATATATATATAGGTATGTATTATAATATATACTATATAATATATAACAGGGTGTCTCACGAGTTATGTTACAGCGTTGTATCACCGTAGATGTTTAAGTATGAAAAATGTGTAAGAATATATAAGTTCGAATTTTTTAATTCACTAAGGAGGATGGGATATGTTACTTTGGTGTCTGCGCACGCGCAATACGGAAATCGCGCACAAACATGCGAATGTCGAATGGGATGATATATTTTTTTATGGCTTCTGTGAAAGCACATAAAAAATGAGGTGGGCTCTTCCTCTCGACATTATTTTGATACAGTTGTTCGTTTCCAAGCAATGTAGCCATAAACAACTAGATGTCCTCCGTAGACATCATGTGCGTACGAAAGCCGAAACGTGTCAATATGAAAAAATTAGGTTAAATACAATAGGCATATCAAAAGTATTTAAAAATCTCGATACAGCTTAACAAAGAATTAAATTAAAATACCTAATGGATACCTTTAATTAACATTGATATGTACTTTTGTAGCCTATAAATAGGGCCAGTGAATGTGTACAACAACTAACGCTATCATATCATGGCGGTTATGTCATAAACTATGAATTATGCGTAATAAAGTGTAGTGAAAACGTATAACTCCAGAGTGGTTTGTTTAGTCAGAGCCATACATTTGGAACAAGCCACGTGATCAGTATACGCAGGACGAAAAGTGTGACATATTGGAGGTGTACATTACGTCAAAACAGGAATGCTCGCAGAGCTGCTGGCAGAAATGGACAACGTTTATTCCACATCGACGACCGCGAGCAATGGCATTGCATAGGAGTTTACAGACTTTTCAAGGTAAAGGGGTGCGATAGTTCACCCCTCATCACATCTCGGGAGGGAGTCGTGTCTCAATTCGACATCGAACTGGACGTTCTGCTATAGCACCATGAAATCCCTCGTCCTCATTACGGCAGGCATAAGTTCGGTTTGGAATATTTGAAGGAAACCATACGTTGAATTCGTTGTTGCAACACATGTATCCATATAGGCCATACATTGTGCATGGTTTGGATCAGAGAAGACAAAAAAAGGGCGGCTTGGAATTCCTAGCTGTCATTGATTGCCTTCTAATGGATGTACTGGACTTATTTGAACATATCTTATGGACCGATGAATCTCGCTTTTCCAATAACGTATGTATAAAAGGTGGAACTTCAGACATTGCGCAACAAACCCCGTCTATAACATTCACTAGCCATCAACAGGTCTCATACTCATCAACGTTTGTGTGGTATACTCAATAGTAGGATATCGGGCCTTAGTTCTTCGAGGAAATTTGACAGGAACATGGCGTTACCGCTTCACATTTTTTTGTTTTGTTCTGCAGACCGTCTTGTTTGACCTCTGAGTGGATATACCTTTAAAGAACACAACGAAGAATATATTACTAACATGATGGGTGCCCAGCACATAATGCAGCTATAGTAACGACCTACCTCGACAGAACCTTTCGGGAAGATGGATCAGATGATCTGGTCCATTTCCATGGCCTGCACGTTCACCCGACTTAACACCACTGGACTACTTTCTGTGGGGGTATCTCAAACATACAATGAACGCTGGGTTTAATGACCCAGTAACCTCCCCGATGATCTTCGCCGTCGAATAACCAACGCATGTAGGGGAATCAACCCGGTATCACTGTCATTGGCATGCAATGAAACCTGGCGCCAGAGGGCTGAGCATGTATTCGCATGGATGGAAGCGTCTTCGAACAACATTTGTAAATACTGTATGTACAAGTTGAAACGACCTGACGTTTCATTCTTCTTGCATGTTGGGGATAAGATTCATAGGTGTAAATTTGTTATGATACTATTAAGCAACGTGTATTACATTACATTTTGAGCGGTCTTGAATACCATTGTTTTCAACCTTTTCACATTCACGTTTAAAACTATTGTTGGTAACATTGACGCATTATGGGTACATCGCGTGGAAAAGAACTGTATCAAAAAATGTCGAGAGGAAGAGCCCACCTCATTTTTTAATGTGCATATGCGAATCAGAAGCCTAAAAAAATTTATCATCCGCCATTCGACATTCGCTGCTTGTGCGCGTTTTTTCCGTTATTACAGCGTGCTGCAGACCACAACGTAGAACGATATCTCGTATCCTCTCTTAATGAATTAAAATAATCGAACTTATATTCCCACACATTTTCATACTTAAACATCCGTACGGTTGAATTTTTTCGCAATATTAACGGTACACCCTGTATATATATATTATATATATATATAGTATATTATATAGTATATATTATATATATATATAATATATATATATATATATCATATATAGTATATATATATATATATATATTATAATATATATATATATATATATATAATAATATATATATATTATATATTATATATTATATATATATATATATATATAGCTTATATATTATATAATGTATATATATATATATACAAAACCGGGTAAAGGTATAGCACAGGACTCCACGTATTTCTGAAAAAATTCTAAGTCCAAATCAATATATCGATAGTGTATATATATATATTTATTATATAATAATAATAATATATAATAATAATAAATATAATAATAATAATATATAATAAAATATAATATAACCGTAATATAATAGTAATATATTAGACCCTATATATAGCATTCGATATATTTGATTTTGGAACAGAATAATATGTGGAGTCTGTGCTATACTTTACCATATACTGGTATAATAGTTCAGACTGCCGGATATCCGGTAAATCTGGTTAACTTCCAGCCGGATATCCGGTAATCCGGTGCTTCCGGCTAATTCACTATCCGGCCAATCCCTAATATATATATAATATATAATATATATATATATATATATTATATATATATATAATATATCATATATATATATTATCTATCATATATATATATATAATATATAATATAATATATTATATATATATATATAATATTATATATTTTATATATAATTCAGGGGCGACTCGTGTATAGGAGCGATGGGACGACGCTCCTCCTTCATCTAAGCATAAATTCTGAATTAATAACAATTAAAACTATGTTTTTCAAATTTATGAATAAATAATTGAAATGCACATTTAAAACTGCTTGTAAAAAGAGCAGAACGTATAATGATTTTTAGCTTAATAATAAGAAATTTTAATAAACATACTTGTATCAATTGTATGTAGTTTTTTTTTTTTATTTCTATTTATAAAAGAAGTTGGGAGAGCGAGCGAAATCATTTTTCACTCCAGTCTTGCACCTATAGTAATGTAAAAATCATACGTCTGGCAGCCATACAGAAGAGGTTGTAAATATACCTAGTTTGGGGCGATTAGCAATAAGGCCTTGTAAGTGTCGTTACATTATTATTATTATTATTATTATTAAATAATATAAAATATATATACATTATAGTTGCTATTATAATATAGTTGTATTACACAGCACATATATATATTATATATATATTTATACATATATAATATATATATATATATATAGTATATACGTATAATCATATAACTATATATATATATATTCAGAGTTGGAGTTTCCGTTTAGAAATATCACTAAATGTCCAACTTTTTCACATCTCTGCAGGGATGCTCTGTATTAGATGAAATTATTGGGAAACAATTTCAAAAACTGTTAAAACAAGATGGAATTTTAACATCCGAACTGTAAACATGGTTTTTGAACATAGAGAGCCATTGTTAGAGTGCTTTGAAAATATTCGAAATGAAAGCAAGCAACGAGGAACACAGAGATCAAGCAGTAGATTTTCAAAGAATATTGACTGATCCTACTTTTGTATTTTGGCTCACTCTTTATCGCCATATAATGCCACACGTAGATAGTTTCTTTAATAATAAAATTCAATCAAGAAATGCAGACATAATTCTAATGAAAATGACATAATGAAATAATTCTTATATACATAATTCTAATGACATAATGAAGCAAGCTGTGAGTGAACTACAATTAAAATTATTTAAGATTAAAAACAGTATGACCATCATAATGAAAGTAATTGAGGGAACATATGATGTTTGTGACGAGGTAAAGAGATCGTTTTAAATGCTTCCAATTACTACGAAGTTTAAAAAAACTGTGAGCATGAAGTGTGCTTAACAATAATAATCTGGTCTAAGGAGAGGTTTTGTTTAGTGATCATCTAGTATCTAGCTCCACATTTACCCCCTGTTTTTTTTTTCAAAAATGATCAATACTTTGATCATGAAATCAATGTCTTTAAGACTTAAAAAGTAATGCTACTTGAATTTTAATAAAAAGAAAATAAATTACCTTTGGAAACACTCAAAGAAAACTACTGGATAGTTAAAAATACTTTAATAAAAAAAAATAAATGAATGTGTCCTGCTTTATACAAAGACCTAGGTTTTTATGCATCATGTCATATAATCTGATGTCACAATTCTATCCATGATATGCGCACCGAATGGAATAGAACGATCAGTACCAAATTCAATATATTTTATACTTTAAATATACCTTTTTGCAATATAGATCAATGTCCATACATATGTACATGCAGTATGTACATTTGTATGTGCACTAAAGTATATATACAAATAGATTTTTATTTATTGTAAAATAATTTTTGATTTCCATTTTTTCAGCTCTTGCCATTTTCTTATAGATTTTTTATTATAAATAGATTTTGGATTTTACTCATATTCAAATTTGAGCTTTAATTTAAAAAAAGGAAATAATTGTTCTTCTAAATCTTAATCTTCTTGAAAATCGTTCTATATTTAAAATTATAGAAGTTAGCTCATGGTTTGTTCTATCATAATTATACATCTCACAAATATAATTATTTTGTGAAAAGGTGACTTTTTTATTTTTATTCATTGTAGATTTCTATATTTATTATAGGAAAAATAAAAAATACTATTTTTTTTCAACAAACTTTTTTATTTATCAAACACAATATATTAAATTGCGAAACTTCAGAAATAATTACATAATAAAGCTTACCTGCAGTAACATTAGCAACGATTCAAGCATGCACTTACAAATGCAATACTGCAGACGACACTCTGATATATCAATGCACATAAGAAATACAATATAATCACAAATGCTTTAAGAGCACAAACTTAAATTACCTTTATCTCTACAATAAACACAACAGCAATATTTTACACATTGAAATTAAAATCACCATATTTTTAATTTGAAAATAAATATTACATTCATTTGCAATAAAACACAAGAACAAAACTACTTGGTTACAAATATACATTTAACACACAGAAAAATTGATCGAGATATGAAGACATTCACAGTACCACCTTTACCCTTGGGTTAACGACAATGAAAGCGAAAGATCCAAAAATTATTCTTGTTTTTAACTATTTTTGACGAATTTCAGTAATACACGATTACGCTCTTATCGAATCAAGCCCTTAACCAACAGTAAGTAAAATAATGTATACATTTATCAATTATTTAGAAAAAACTATATACAAAGCATCTAAAGGGGGAGGCGGGGTTGGTACTTCTTATGATATTGCAATATTTCTCAAGAAATAACAATCTTTCGTTCCAATCAGGATAAAAAGGCTAACGTAACTTGAAGTTGTGAGCTTCCTCACCCTTAACAAAATACATTTATTCAATAAAATATTTATTTATATAATAATATAAAACCATTTTTATAGATATAAAGTAATACGCAGTAATCCTTAACAATCAGCTTTAAAAAAATAAAATAAAATTTTAAAATAATAATAATAATAGTAATAATAATAATAAATATATTAATAAAGAGATTCTATCTAGCCGAAATTTATTCACATTTTAAATATAAGTTTAAAAAACGATATGAGTTTCATGTTATTGTTTTCTTCTTACAATATCCAACATATTTACAGTATTTAACAGGGCCTTTGCAGCTTACATTTGTATCATAGACAAAAAAATAAACGACATTGCGATGGCAACACGTGACCTCTATTTTAAAAAAAATAAATGAAACACTTTAAAAAGGAATACAGAAATAGGACAACGGAGATGGTGTCCTGGAAATATCCTACAATTGGGTGGCTAAATTGTCTAGTTGTAAAGGTGCATGTATCTATAGATACTCTATAAGGAAAAATTTTAAACATTTCCGGTAATTGTAGACCTTATTTGTTATGTTGATATTTCATACTTAATTATATTAATAAAACAAACTGTGGTAGGTTTGAATTTATTAAAATGAACTTTCACTCATCCTTGTTCCTTATTTTACCGCCTTGGTTGCTTTGGATCCCAATTTTGTTTAATCCTATTACATAAAACAAATCTTCCTAACTTTTTTTTTTTTTTTTTTTTTTCTTTATTGTTCCCTTTATTAATTTGTAAGAATGAATTTGTTATTTCCAGTGGGTTCTTCAGCAGTAACTATCTTCCAAAATGAAAAAGTTAAGAGAAAAATGTGGTCTTTATGTAAGAGCCCATTTCTGTTCCGGTCGTCAACTATCTGCTTGTCCTGCTAGAATAGAATCCTTGATGACTCCAGAAGTAAAGTATGTCACTGTGTGGGCTTTAATGACCCTCGCTTGGAAGTGGAAGGAAATAAAAATCCAAGATAATGTTCCTACTACTGTTTTGGAACCCGTATCTGAATTGGATACCTCTGAGATTCCCAGAGTAATGACCCACATTACTGAGTTGGTGACAAAGATCAACCAGGATGTCAAAGTCTATCTTCTCATACCCCCTGTACAAGATTTACATGTATTCAACACAAAAAGAATTGTCAGAAATTGGGGAATTGCCTATGAAAAATATTGCTAAAATGATCCAATCTTAGATCCAGAAAAGATGAGAGAACACTCCATATTCAGTTTCAATACTTTCGAGGAGCTGGCTACTGAAAAATATGATTGGCCCCATAAAAACATTCTTAGAGGCAACCAGATAATGGATTATTTTTATGGTTCTGCTTATCGGAAGATAGATCCCACAAAAACTGCTCATGGGAAATATGTAAATAAAATTACTTTGTCACTAAATTCTCCTTTGTTAAATGATGGATTACATCCAAACCGTCAATTCATGGAATCATTCCTAAATACATATCATAAGTTATTTGTACCCTCTAAAAATATTTCTCATCCACATCCCTATAAACCTCGTCAAATTCCTCCAAGAATTAGTAAAAATGCATCTGTTCAACCTCCTCGTCCTTTATTATCCATCCCAGTCAGTGTAGAAAGTGACGTTATTGTACATGCTGCTAGTCAACCATGGATGTCATACACCCTTCCAGTTCCCGCAAAAAGTTACGAGTCCCCAGTCCAGAATAATGCTCAAATATCCTTAGAACCCTCAGGATCTGTTTATTATAATCAATATTCCTTTTCTGGACAAGAAACAAATATAAATGTTCCCTTTGATCCATCCTTAGCTCAGTTATTATCTTCCCAGTACCAGTAATGCTTATCAATCATCATCATCAATTCCCCAAAGTAACTTGTCTTATTCAACCCAGAATCCTATTCCTTATGCTATTCCGAATCCCAATAATTATCCCTTGAATTCTACTCATAATCCTCTGTATGCTCAAAATCTTAGTTATAATCCTTCTTCAGCTTCTGATGCACAAGTAACCCTACGATCTAGCGTTAGATGAGCGATGCATCAGATCAACTGGAGGGGGATGTCTTAGCAACAACAAGATCTTATTATCCAACAATGGATAAACATACTGTATGAAGGAAAGAGAACCGTCAGAGAATTCTCTTCCTTATGTAATGCTCATAATTATTAAAGAACTCTTTGTAAAATTTGTAAAATTGTAAATAATTAAATAGTTAAAAGATTAAAGTTGTAAAATATTTCCCAAATTATATTATTGGTTCGAGTACCCCTTCGTCCTCCGAAAGTTGTAAAATATTTCCCAAATTATATTATTGGTTCGAGTACCCCTTCGTCCTCCGTACCTTCGCGGTTGTAAGCTTTCCGCCTTTGCTTTTCCAATACTTCTCATGACAAAGAAAGTGAAGGTGGGTTTAGACTTAGCGGGGGAGGATGTAAGGGTGATTAAAAACACGCCTGTGGTAATTTAATTATATATTAGTATATAAATTTATCCAAATATGGATTTTCCTTGTATGTTTTTTTTTAGATTATCCCATCCATAAAAAACAGAAGAGGTCACGATCTAAAAAACAAAAAAATAGTTTTATATCTTTGATTACCTATTGATTGTATTTATGGAAAAATTTATCTTATTAACAAATATCTCAATTTTATTTTTTCTAGTTCATTGAAAGGTTGTGGAGGTAAGGTGAGCATAGTAGGAGTACTATCTAATGAATGTGGGATAGGAGATGGTGTAGGAAAAGAATCTTTTAATATACATATGTTTTTTGTATCAGAACAAGTGTTAGGATTAGTGTTAACCCTCTGTTTCTCCCTAAAATTATAATTTACATCATTGCCTAAAGTATTTCTTTTAACATTTTCGTGTTTGGCTAATCGGTCATTAGCCCAATTATTAAAAGTTACACTATTATCATTAATAAAAACATTACAGACCAAATTATTGCTTATAAAATTATTTTGCATATCGCTGTACTGTAAATTCTCGTTATATTTAGCATTAATATTAAACAAGTCACTGTTTTCATTTAAATTTTCACTATATTTTGCAATATTTACAAACTTTCCTTTTTCTTCACTGCACTTATTATTATCACTATTGGGTTTTTGCCCATTCACTTGTGAATCCATGCTAAATGTGTTTTTCAAATCCTTTATATTTAGTGTACCTAACCTAGTGTTTGTTTGAGAAACATTATTATCTCTTGGGGAGTGTTCATTAATGGGGAGGGAAGCAAAGAAGAATAGGGATTGACTCTCCCCTTTTAAAAATTTCCCTGGTTCAGTAGGGAAGGTGGATCCTCAGTATACATTTGGGGATGGGAGGCATTGTCTTGAGGTTCCATGAAATATCGTTCTTGAGGATCATTATAGTAATAGGGAACATTGTCTTGGACTTGGGCCATTCTTGTATAGGAAGATCGTTGTTGATTTGAGGGGCCATGTCTTCTGTAATTTGGATAATTCGTAGGGGCTGAGCCTTGTTGGGGAGCCCTTGGGCGTATTCCCGGATAATTTTGCTGATGAATGCCTGAGCTAGTCCAAGTGTTATTTAAAATGGCTTGTTTCATGATATGAGTTATTGGGGCGTTCTTTATGGGGGTATTTTTGTCATAAGCGTTCCATCTGGAATTTTGGCATTGGGGATGAATCCTCTGCGGTGTGATTTGTTGCAGAGAGAACGGAAAGGATTGAAAGGACATTCTTTAGTCTGTTGCATTCCTCTTTCACAGTGGTAACACACTATTTCCTGTGCATGAGGAAATGTTGAAGTATGATTATATTTTCTTTGATTGGATTGGGGATAAATTTTCTTATTGTTTGCAGTGGGTCTTTGCACCTGATTATTGGGGAAGTTGTTCGTCTATAAGTAGGAGTTTGTGCCTTATTTAAATGAACATTAGCTACAATAGGGTTTTTCGAAGGGGGTTGTTAAGTCTACCTTCAGATTTTTGTAAGTATTTGCAGACTTGAGAGGAAACAGGTAGTTTGTATTCATAATATTTTTGAAAATATTGCTCTCAGTTTTTCAGTTTTTTCTGGTAACAACTTATATATAGATATATATATGGGAGATGGTTAAAGCATTTACTATTTTTGTAGTGGGCTGTAAGTTGTCGTCTAATTGGGCAATGATAGTGAAAAAGTCCTTGTAAAGACTGTTTAAATGCAAAATGGCGGAGGAGAGAGAGTTTGATTCGTTCCATCGGAACTTATAAATTCTAGTCCTGTCTTGGAATAAGTTGAGGGGTTCATCAGGAAAAATATATTCTTGGAGGACTTCGAGAACTCCAAGGTGGATTGTTGAAATTTATTTTGTTTTGCGTTCAGGATTTTCCTAACTTCAGCATTAGGATTGTTGGTGATCTGCGTCATTACCTGAGCTAATTTAGCCTCTTCTGATTGGCAATTTTTGAGGGTAATGTTTTCATTCAAATTACTTTAACATTGGGTCAGGGTTGGACCTAACCAGACTCCATTTATTTGCCCCGTCAATAAGAGTTCAGGCTTTGTGACCTGAGCAATAGTGGTGATGGTTTGGGTATGCCTGTGTGGTGCCAGAAGTAGAAGTGCCCATGTGATCACCAGTTCCATTTGTCATTTTGGATAGTAGTTATTGGGTAGTTAATTAAAAAAAAAAAAAAAATTTTTTTTTTGGTACCTTGTGCGAACTTCACCTATCGCTCTTGTGCCGAAATAAACAGATTGGTGTGGGAGGAACTCTCTTCACTGGATGAGTAGGACTTCAATTACACTGGTCAAGAATCGCCAGTTTCCTTCTGTCTTTTTTAGTAGGAATTTGGAGGAGTTTAAAGGAAAGGCCAACTTGATCATCAACATATTTTTTCTGGCATTTATCTGACTGTACACTTGGGTAATTATACTTCACACCTTTAAAAAAAAAAGGGAAAGAAACAAAACTATAATCTATGACGTGGAAGAGTTAAAGGAAAAAAAAAATCTTAAAATTCATGTTTTCCCAATTAATTTGTACCCCCCCAAAAAATTAAAGGAAAAAAAGGGGGTGAAAAAAAATTAACTTCACTTTCCTCAAATTAATTAGTTCCTCCCAAAAATTAAAGAAAATAAAAGGAAATAACATTTCTCCAAATTAATTTGTTCCCAAAAAAGTAAAGAAAAAAAATAGAATTTTATTTGAAAGACCAAAAAAAAATTAACTAAAATCATTTCCCCTCCCCCCCCCCAAAAAAAAAAAAATGTAAAAGGTATGGTGCATCAAGTGAAGGAATTTTATTAAGAAAAAAGAGATTTTTCTGCTGTGCATGTTCAGAATGGTAAAATGAAAAAAAAGAAATTAAAGTGTGGGTGTTAGAATTGCTATAAAACTTCCTTAAAAATACCAGACAGTCTCTCTACCAATTTTAACATGGTGTTTATACCCTATATTTGTATTTAGGGTTTATCATGCATCGAACGCATTATTATATGAAACAGCAATTGAAAGGAACATTTTAAAGTTAACAGACTTTTAAATTTATTAAAAAAAAATAATAACAACAAAGATTTTATACTATAATTTAATCTTTTGAAAAAAAAGGAGAAAGGAACCGTATTTTAAATTCTGTGAACAAAAAAAAAAATTACTTAAAAGTACCAAATATTGTGCAAAATAAATAATTATGGGGAATTAAATTATTATTATTATTATTATTATTATTATTATTATTATTATTATTATTATTATTATTATTATTATTATTATTATTATTATTATCATTGTTATCATTATCATCATTTCCATCATTTTTCCTATTATTATTATTATTATTATTATTATTATTATTATTATTATTATTATTCTGAGTTGCACCATAGAGCATGCCTGTATGCATTCACGCGCATACAAATGGTATGTATTCACCTTACATACACATGCACAACACACACACACATATATATATATATATATATATATATATATAAATATATATATATATATATATATATATATATATATATATATATATATTTTATATATATATATAATATATATATATATATATATATACACATATTTAATATATATATATAATATATATATATATATATATATATATTATATATATATATATATATATATTATATATTTATATATATATATATATATATATATATATATATACGTAAAACGGGGCAATTCGGTCCAAAATCAAGGGTACTCAAAATGCCAAGGTTTATGGGGACTTTATTTTTTAATTTTTTTTGAAAAATTTTTTTATATGTTATTATCCCTTTAGGAGTCGAATTAGTATAATTGTATTTGATATATAATATAGGATTAATGTAGAAGCCGATAAGTAACGTGGACCGATTGCCCCATGATTTTGGGGGGAGGGGCAATTCGGTCCACTTCAATTTTCACATCCCTCAAAGAATCCTCAATTAAAGTGTTTTATTTGATAACTATGATAAATGGTATCATTTTAAACAATGGTATTACAATATTATTTTAAGAATTGGGTTCGAAACGTAATAAAAATGTTCGAGTTTGCGTTCGTTTTTGGTCAAACTGCAAAATCGTAAAAAAGAGGCTCGCCTAACGTAAGGAATTTCTTAATTCTGTAAGGTTTGCTATTCTTTTTGATTCTGTATTATACAGAATTAAGGAAATTTTCGTTTGGTGAGCGTTTTTTTAAGATTTTGCGATGTTTGACAAAAATGACGCAAACGCTGTTGACAAAAACGAATGCTCAAGTTTTTTAGGTCTCTTTTTAAACATAAGGTATTACAATATTATTTTAAGAAATTGGGTTGAAAACTAATAAAATGTTCGAGTTAGCGTTTCGTTTTTGTAAACGCAAAATCCGTAAAAAAATGCTCACCAAAACGTAAGGAATTCCTTAATTCTTTGGTATTCTATATTAACACAGAATTAATTAAATTCTTTACTTTTTATGAAACGTTTATTATTACGAAATTGCGGTTTTAGACACACGAACTGTAATGTAATTAATTCTGTAAAAGGTTGCAAATTCTTTTTTTATTTTTATATTGCACAGAATTAAGAAAATTCTTTAAGTTTGGTGAGCGTTTCTTTTACGATTTTGCGCTGTTTGACAAAAACGAACGCAAACGCTGTTTGACAAAAACGAATGCAAACTCAACATTTTAGGCATATTACGTTTCGTAAGAACCAATGCAAGAACGAAAACGGCTTAAGGGTCTGGCAACATCATCATCAGAGTATCCTTTTGTATCCCTGCCGTGTTACTTTGAGTATGTTTTAACTATTCTTTCTGAAAAGATATTTTCCCAGTTAATTAGACCTATATGGAAAAACTTTCTACCTATCTTGCCGTAAAAGTGTAAAAATTATTTAAACATTATATTTCGGAACATCTTTTTTTAAAAGAGTAATTAAAAATTATTTAATGAAAATTCCAATGTGGACCGAATTGCCCACGCAAATTTTAAACCTGGACCGATTGCCCATGTTACATTTTTTATAATAAAACATATTTATCCTCTTGCCTGAATGACTCCAAAGACATAAAGGTTATGAACTATTTTTTAAGTACCTATACTGGTACAATAATGTAGTACACATTATTTTGACTGTATGATTATTACAATAAGCCTAAATTTACTCCGATTTTATAGTGCTCAGAAAAAAAAAAAATCACAAAATTATGGACTTAAATTAAAGGTTTCATAAAAATTAATACCTAAGACATAAAACTAAATTAAATTTTAATCTTTTAAAATATATTTTACATCGTAATAGCTATTTGAGACTGGACTGAATTTGCCCCCGTGGTCCGAATAGCCACGTGGCCGAAATACCCCGTTTTACGGTATATATATATATATATATATATATATATATATATATATATATATATATATATATATATATATATATAATATATATATATATATATATATATAATATATTAAAAACTTACCAAAATGTCTTAAATGGCGAGTAAAAAGGGGGGGGGGGTACCAAAAATTTTTAATTTGTTTGAAAAAAATATAATTAATTATAAAACTTATTTTTTTTCCAAAAAATTTACGTTGTTATTCACTCTTTTTGCTCAAAAATGTTATGTCTCCACCATGAAAGATTGCAACACAACTGACCAGTAAATGGATCTTATAGGGATAATCTGGAAAGTGAACGAAAGATTTCAGGAATGTGAAACTAGGATGTGATAATAACAATTTTCTTTATACTGTATTTGATAAAAAAAAAAAAAAATCCTTTGGTTAACATCATTAGGATAAGTAGGGGAAAAAAAATTAAAAAGGTTAATATGTATCAATTGGAAATGGATTAAAACTGATATAAAGAATTGAAATAATTTAGTAAAAAGGAACACGAAAAATAAAGGGAAAAAAGAATTGAATAAACCAAATGAAGCGCCAATGTTAAGACTCTCGAATCTTATAGAAGGTTCTCAAATCTTTCTTCAGAATGGGAATGGATGAGAGATACGAAAATTGTTCCTAATGCAATAGGCTATAAAGTCGGCTATTAAAAAAAATGGTCGCTGAGATATGATTCTTTTCTTTAAGAAAATTTTAATTCATAATATTTGGCTTTAATCCAATTAAAAAAAAATGAAAAAGAGAGATATCAATTTAAAATAGCTTTTCTAATGATATTTGGTTTGAACAATAAAAAAAAAAAGGATTGAAACTGAAATATAAAACGAATAAAGGGCAAATGAAGGAAGAGAAAGGAAATAAAAAAAATGGTGATATTAGTCTAGTGAAAAAAAAATGTTTCAGCTGAGTTTTGGATTTTATTTCTTACAATGGAAAATCAAAGTTATTTATCTTTACTGATAGTATAAAAAAATTGTTTGTGAGGGTGTTCCATATTAGTAATAAAAAAAATGTTTGATGAAGATAAGAAAAAAAAACGAAAGAAAAGGAAAATGCAAATGAAGGAAATTTCCATTTCTCATAGGGAAAAGAACGAGATTTTAGATTTGCTCTTGGTGATAAATCTAGTGATAACTTCAACAAAAACGGTGTTAAGGTTTTAGTTGTAATAATACGTGTGTTAAGGTTTTAGTTGTAATAATAATTTTGTAATTTTTCTTTGTCTAAAAAAAAAAAAGTACAAAATATATAAGTTGTAAGGTAATTTTATTGGAAATTATTTTTTTACCTACCAATAAAGGGATAGTAGACTGTTGCAGACTTTAATAGTGGAAAAAAAAATAATATTAGCGATAGAATTAGCCGATTTGCGATAGAGGGCTGGTGAAGCACAAAAAGTTGCAGAATTGCATAATTTTGTTAGCGGACTGCCAAAACAGAAAAAGTATTGAAATTGCGATAGCGGACTGGCGAAACAGAAAAAAATTGGGGAATGTCCAGCAAAAGTTATCGGAATTGCGGACTATCAAAAAAGTTGCGGGTACCCCTCTGATATATATTATCAAAAATTATATTTTTGCATAATTTTCGATAGAAGAGGCTCTTGACGCAACCAGACTATTTTTAGTTTTTTACACTAAAGTACTATAATATTTAAAATAGAGAACTATATTTACCTTTAATAATTGTTCTTCCGGTTGACGATTTCCGAAGTTCATTAGAGTTATTAGAGTAAACGATTGGAAGGCCTTCCTAAATACTCTTTTGGAGAACAATTACTTAAATTATCATTAAATAAGACAGTTATTATGACAAGATTGATATTAATTATTAGGATAGGAATTTCCAAGGCTTTTGAACAGGGTTTCCCTTTCAATTTTAAGATCTTTAATCCTTACTTTAATTAACTTAAACTTTATACAAGTTAACTTTAACCGTCTTAAAGAAGCTGTGATCGAAGTGGCATAACTTATTGAAAACTGCCGTGATCAATTTAATTAACATTAATAAACAATAAGTGTCTTTTTCTTTTTATCTTTCACTTTAAATTACTAAACGGAGTGTATTTTAAATACATAATACACAATACTAGTTCTATACTGACAGGTTACTAGCAGAATACTGACTGAGTACACAATACGTGTTAACTAAGTACGTAAGAACGGCATACTGTTCAAATACTGGAAATTCATATACTGACCGCGTTGGTGTCATGTGACCTGGCGGATGAATATTACTGCAATATTTAAGCCGAAATTTTACTGTGATTTATTTTTACTGAGGTTTAATATTTAATGACGAAAAATGTACAATTTCATGAATAATTTTTCACACACTCCGGGCAGAGGATTGCTTCAAAAAGAAGCAATACAATACCCTTTGTGTTTACTTAAGCTGTGTGCTTGCGTTTCTTTTAATATAATAATTTTTATTATTTATTTCATTAGTTAAAAAAATATATTTTTTTTTTACTTTTTTCTTTTTAAGTTTTCTCTGTCCAAGTTTTCAAGCTGCTTTACAGAATTTTTTTCTAACAATTCTTCTGACTTCTTCATTCTTAAAATATGCTAACTTGGTCAGAAGTTTCATGGAAAAACCAGCTTTTTCTCAATAGGTTTGTCTTTATTCATTATTCCTGAAGGTCCAGGTCTGTTGCTGTTGTCATCCTGTACAGGTGTTGTAGGTACAGGTGTTACATTTGATACTTTATGCAAACTACCACCTCCTGTATTTAATTCGAGGGGTAAAGGTTGCTGATGGAATGCAATCCTACTTCACCAGAACCTGTTTTTAATTTGACTGATCTGATGTTATTATCGTTACCAATTATAACATCCAACACTCTACCTAATTTCCAAAATGGGCGTGGTTTATTGATGTCCTTTATTAGCACCACATCACCTATTTTTACTTTATTTCCAAATACCCTGAAACAAGTGTCTAGACCGTTCCCGGAGACTTAGGAGATATTCCTCATGCCACAACACCTGAACTTTTCATAGAGTTCATTTTGTTTTATAAGGTAGAATCCAGTACCTCCTTGTTGGGTGCACTGCCCATCTGAAATCATATATCCAAATACTTTTAATATTAAATTACTATTAAACATTACTTTCAAAACAATATGGGCGTTATTCGCTCCAAAACTCAAGGTACCAGCGTCTATAGGTTAGGGTCTGGAATTGATGGCAATTTTCTATGTCAGATAGAGTGGTAAGAAGTTCAAAATAGGTTACTTTACTCTTTCCCACAGCTTTATACAGACACTGTTTCATAACTTTATCAACCTTTCACTATCATTCCATGGAGAGAAGAGTTTAATTTTTACATGTTTGATCTGATTTTTTATCAAACTCCCTTGAAAGCATTGGTATTAAAGGACTCTTCTATTATATTCACCCTTATTAAAATATAATGCATTGTCACTATATATGTACGATGGTATACTAAATTTGTTTAAAAAACCTTTTGAAGGCTAACAGAAAGTCAGAGTTGTTCATAGAGGGTACTAGTTCTAAGTGTACAGCTCTGATGTTTAAGCAAGTGAAAATTAAGATGTACATTTTCTCTAACTTTGAGGTGTTGTTTTTGACAATATAACATGAGAGGTGAAATCATACCTGTGTGTTGGTAAAGGTTTTATAATTCATGTGTGTTCTAGTATGCAGTGAACGTGGTACCTGTAAGAAGAGCATTGTAACTTCTTGCATGTAATGCACTCTAATAAAACAGATCTTACTGCAGCTCTACCCTTAGCTATCCACACACCTTGATTTTGTGTAATTATAGAGTAGTAACAAATTGCTCAAGGTGCTTACTTGCTCATGGCATATTTTAATAATAGCAATGTAAAGAGAAATAAACAAATAGGATTAGCTTTTTCATAGCTAATAAGAAGAGCCTTATTAATCCTGCCCTTACTTCTTAAATAGCCTTTTTTGTCAAGGAAAAGATTTAAGTTCAAAAACAAGGGAGGAATTTCTGAGTCTTTTAAGGAAGTTACTTTATTAATTTTATTCATTTAAAAATATTAATTCATTAGCAAAGAAATAAATATGATTATTTTAAGCTAATACCTTACTGATTTTTGGGTAATCTACATTTACTTTAATTTTACTAAGCATTTAAAATCCAGGCAGTGATTCTTAAGACTTTTCTATAACTAGAATATTTATATCTAAAATACTAATACATGTACTATTAACAATATTACATTTATCATTAATAAAGGTAAAGATTCTTGTGGTACACCACAATGGATACCTTGGCACTTCCAAATTATGGTGAGCAAACGCACGCACGCACTTTGTGACTTCTCTTTGTAATTTTTTAAAAGTTAAACACATAGTTAAAAAATCACCAGGATTTTCTGCTGTATTTACATATTTATAGTACACATTTACTTTGTACTTCTTACTGATGAAGTAATTAAGCCATTCATTTCATTTATTCTATTTTTTAAAATTAGATTTTACTTTGTTTTGTCTGGTTATACCAGTCAACATTACTCAATCAATCAGAACAACTTTAATGAATCAGAAATAAATATTACTGTATGCTTCCAGAATATTGGTAAGCATTTTAAGGCCAAAATAACCCCCCATTAGCTCCAGGGAAGGAATACTTAACTTCCTAGGCCTATTGGCAGGAGGCTACCTTGGATTAAGCAAATATAAAGGAGCTTTTTGTTATATCATCACTCCATAACATCAAATCCATAAACACTATCAGAACTGTCACAAAAAAGATGCAAGCCATACTTATTCCCTTCAGAAAGAGCCCTCCTAGGTATTGCAATCGTATCCAGATGTTCACAGTTATAGCGCAGTTTATACCACTCTTTCAGTATCTCATCAGGCACTCTTAAATCCCAAGCCAAATTATGCTGCCACACTTGTCTCATCAACAATTTACCCCTAACCAAAATAGGAAGAGCAAAGTTAAGAGGATCGAAAAGCTTGGAAATCTCCGACAACAATTGACGTTTAGTTGAAATACTCTCCAGATATTCTACTTTATTGATATGCACACAGTCAGTCACTACATTGAAACTATATCCCAAGATCTTTTCATAACAACTAGAATGCTCTACAAAGGAGTTTTCTTCCTTGAATTTAACACGCAAAGCATCCGACTTAACACGCAAAGCATCCGAATTGCTATTCCAAGATCTCAAGATAAAACCCCCTTCCTTCATTCGTTTCTTACATTGATGATATATACCTACTATCTCACTTTCTTCTTGCATGCTTGTAAATATTATATTATCCACATAGAAGCCTGAGGATAATATTCCAGTACATCTATCATGTGGATACTTAGAAGCATGAAATTTCATAATGTAATGCAATATGAATGGAGAAGATGTAAACCCAAATATTAAAGTAAGGTACCTATAAGCTTCTAGTTGCCCGTTATTAAACCACAAGAAAGTGAACCTATTCATGTCCACTTCATCTTTTAACCTTATCATCAAAAACGCCAATTTTACATCGCTTATCACAACAGTACGATTCGTTCTGAACACAAGTAGTAGTTTTAAAAGTGAATTCATAAGGTCATAGCCACTGTAAGCTGCCTCATTCAAAGATGGAAGAGTTTTATAACTTTTAAGAGAATAATTAAAAACTTGTCTTATTTTAGTGGTTACTTGTTCTGAATGCCTTATTATAGGACGATGAGGAATGAATTTATATTTACAAATATCTGAAGCATCATTAAAATTTATATTTACTTTTTCAATTATTCTATCATTCAATTGATCTTCAAAGACCTTATTGTATTTACTTATTAATTTATTAAACACTCTATTAGCTATATTTAAAGATATTTTAAAATTGTTAGGAACTAATTCTATTTTGTCTTCATACCAAGGAGGCTTACAAGATTATGGTTGTCTTTGAAAATCATATTCTGATTAAATAATTGCACTTGGACATTTATCTACAGTGTTCAGAATGTCTTCGTCTTGCTTGATACCTAAGATTTCAGGCTAAACAGATTTTCCAAGCTATTGTCAATATCTGAATCAAAAAATTTGCACTTAGTCTTAAAATAAATTTTGGAGATGAAAACGACGACACTTGTGTATTCAGCCTTCTGTTATTACATTTAGAATCATTTTTAGGAATTATGGCATTATTTGTTTCAACTTTTGACTGAGTTATGAAATTACTAACTTTATTACTTTTTCTGGTTTCAACCAAACGTACAATCTGTTCTCTACTTAAAAAATTATAAATATTACCTATTGGAATTAATTTATTATTGCCAATATGCAAACAATGACCACTTGCAAAAGTTACAGTCTGAAAGGATGGAAACAAGTCTATTATTTCTATTCCAAGCAAAACATCTATTTTAATATGACTATTTACATTTACTTTTTTGTCTTTCTTGTCGAGCAATGAGACATGGTACAGACGATTTCAGAGATTATTTTGCTATTTATAATTTATATTTAATTCATCATCTATAAGAAAAGGAATGAAAACTATTCTTTTAAAAACTCTTACACCAATTAATGTTTGATGAAACTTTTTAAATGAAAGTTTGCACCTCATATTCTATTATAGGAAGACTATTTATATTAGTTATTAGCTTTTCAGCAGCTTCTCTTGATATATAAGACCTACTTGAAGCTGTATCGATTAAACATCTGAAAGCTTTTTCTTTACCATTGAAAACCATATTTAAAGAAGTGGTAGGCGGAATATATTCATTCTCTAAACTTTGATGAAAAGTTATGCAATGATTGGTCGTTGTATTTACCACCTCACTATTATAACATTACACAATGGTTGTATGTGTGATCTACTTCCACATTTACACGGAAACCTCATTTTATTATTATTACCAAAACATTGTGCTTGTGGATGATTGCCAGCACACTTTTCGCATAACCCCAACTCTTTTACTCTATTAATTCTGCCTTCAAAATTGCTATACACAGGACAAAGTCCTAAAGAATGAGGCCCAAAACATAATTTACACTTTTTTTCAACCTCTTTTACTTTACTCGAGGTTTGAAAATTTGCACAAAGAATGTTGTTTACTGTACATTATTTTGAGATGTTTTCTCTTTTCTTTCACAATGTATTTTGCTTTTTTTGAGTTTGGCACTTACCTGTTCTTTTCTGAGGAAGAACTAGTACTAATTAAGGTTTTAACTATATCCTGATAATTGTCAAAGAATTTCATTAATATCAGGATAATTGTGCCCTACTTTTTCTTATCAGGTCCTTCAAAAATACTTTAGGTAGCTTTTTTACTACAATATGTGACAACAAGCAACAGCCTGGACTCTTTGTGATAGTAAAATCAAATTTATGCATTTTAAATAATTGCCCTGATTTTATTTAATGCATTTTTTAAGGATAAAAATCTTTATCATATTTGGATTCTATATTAATAGCTATCAAAGAGGCAAACAAGTCATTTGTTATAGTTGTAACATCCAAATATTCAGCTTTCAACAATTCTAATGCTACTTTATAATGTTCAGGTATGATAGATAAATGTGAGACAATACTTAAAGGATAGTCCCTCAAAAAACTTAAAAGGTACATAAATTTAACAGAATCATTAAGTTTAGGGTTATTTCCAACAATATTCATAAACTGATTTAAAAAAACTTGAAAACTATTTTATTTAAATTTCCATCAAAAATAGAACAACTCATTGTGGGCAATTTTACATTAGTAGTGTGATCAATGTTATTTAAGGCTTCCAAAACTATCAGAAATATTAGGTTCTGTTTTAACAGTCTCTTTACTTAAAATAAATTCATTAAAACACTTAATTTAATTTCTAATTCTAAATAATAATCACTTTGACTTTCTATTTCAGAGTCCATATTTAGGCCTTCAAGCTCAGATTCCATCAAAACATCAATCATGCTTTCATCAATTTCTTTGATTTTAACATCAAATTATTTATTTCATTTATTTGAGATTTGCAAAAAATAATACCTAAACTGTCATTAGTTTTCAATTCATTTAATTTATTTATTATTTTAGTAATGCGAGTCTTTATATTAGACCTCAACTTTTTAAATTTGATAAATTTGTCCATTTTGTTCAAAAATGCTTAATTCTAAAATATTTGCTTATAAATATACCTGATATTGTGTCACCAATGTGAATTAAAAAAATATATAGGCCTACAACTACCCTAGGCTTTCAAAAAACTTTTGTCAAAAACTGAATTTCAGTCCTAGGGTAGCCTATATTACAAACACTATTTTTCATTTTCATTAAATTTACCAAAATTTTCAAGGAAAACGCAAACACACTGCTTTGTTTATATTACAAAACATTAATCATTGAAATTATATTATTATTACAAATAAGCTTCAATAATGCGGTCAAAATTATACATTATTAATAACACATGACAACAATTACTGAATATATCGATAATTTAAAGTATGATATTTTAATCGATATCAACAAAAAATATCGATTATTTAAACTATGATATGATAATCGCTACACAAATTATATCACAGTATTAAAATAAGTATCTGATATTATAAATTCGATTATATAATAAATAATATAGCAATATTAAAATCGATTATCCTATTACTATAAAAATGACTTTTAAAAAACCTTTCAATACCAATGGAATTCCCTACCATTTTGAACACGGATTCAATTTATTGCGCCACATTTAACGCATGCACAGAACTTTGATTTAATAACATTTAAGTTTCTACACAAGTTTAATTTTATTAAAGTTTACTTTAATTAAAGCACTTGTTCATAATTAATTAAATAACTTTTCAATTATGCACTTGAAGAAATGTTAAAGTTAAGGGTTTTTTTTATAACAAATTTTCCATGTCTAAGGCTTTGAAGTAACCTTTTTAAATTAGTAAAGCGATCGCATAAATCGCAAACCCTTTCAAATATATCAATTTATATTTTTGGCATAATTTCGATAAGAAGAGGCTCTTTGACGCCACCCAGACATTTTCGTTTTTTACAACAAAGTACTATAATATTTAAAATAATAAACTATATTTACCTTTAATAACTGTTCTTCCGATTTCTGAAGTTCATTAGAGTTATTAGAGTAAACGATTGGAAGGCCTTCCTAAATACTCTTTTGGAGAACAATTACTTAAATTATCATTAATTGACAGTTATTATGACTAGATGATGATTTATTATTACGGATAGGAATTTCCAAAGGTTTTTGAAAGGGTTTCCTCTCATTTTAAAGGACTCGTTAATCCTTACTTTAATTAACTTAAACTTTATGCAAGTTAACTTTAACCGTCTTAAAAAAGCTGTGATCGAAGTGGCATAACTTATTGAAAACTGCCGTGATCAATTAATTAACATTAATAAAAAAAAAGACACTTATTGTTTATTCTTTCACTTTAAATAACTAAACGGAGTGTATTTTAAATACATAATACACAAATACTAGTTCTATACTGACAGGTTACTAACAGAATACTGACAGTACACAATACACAAAACGTGTTGACTAAGTACGTAGAACGGCATACTGTTCAAATTACTGGAAATTCTATACTGACTGCGTTGGTGTATGTGAACCTGGCGGATGAATTTACTGCCATATTAAGTCGAAATTTTACTTGATTTATTTTTACTGAGGTTTATATTTAATGACGAAAAATGTACAATTTCTGAATATTTTTCACAATATATCTATATATATAATATATATATATATATATATATATATATATATATATAATAATATATAATATATATATATATTATATATATTATATATATATATATTATTATATATATATATATTTTTGCAGACCCAAGTAATGAAAATAGAGTTTTGGTAAATAAACTTATTTTAAATGGTAGAAAATTATGGCGACCGAGAATTGGGATTTAAAGCACATTGATCGCTATTAAACGACTCCAATTTCACCCTAAAGGTAGATTTAAATAATATGTTAATTTTAAAAATAACCTTGGGGGGGGGGTGAGACCAAATTCCCAAATGCACCTACCAGAAGGGGGGGGTGGGAGAAACAAATATATATCAATGTATTTAAACATTTTTTCAAACAAAAGTTTTTAAATACCCCTCTAGACCAGTGGTTTTCAAAACTGGGGCTGCGTAACAAACTAAGAAAAACCTTAAATTTTATTTTTAGTAATATATTATATATATATATATATATATAATATATATTATATATATATATTATATATATATATATATTTATATATAAATATATATATATTATATATAATATATAATATAATATATATTTATATTATATATATATATATATATATATATAACACCATATTATATAATATATATATATATTATATATTATTATTTAATTATATATATATATATATATATATAATATATATATTATAAATATACCATATATATATATATATATATATATATAATATAATATATTATAATAATATATATATATATATATATTATATATATATATATATATATATATATATTATATATATACACCGTATAATTGCACAACACTACTCCAAATCTCCAACAAACCCACACAGCGCCAAATAAATAGAAAATAACTGCAATCTCAAAAACCCAACATTAGAAATCATTCCAACCCCCCCCCTCCCATTTAACTACCCTAGATTTCCTCGCTTATCAAAAACCTTATAAAACTCTCCAGCAACCTGGGTCCACAACATTTCAAACCTACACATTAAACACCTTGGTCCAACCGTTATTATTTCATTACAATATTTTCAACAAATTCTGGTCTTTCAACTACAACTTCATATTGCAAAAAAGCCATTATCATACCCAAATTAAAACCCAGAAAGACCCAACGCTCCACTCATTCATATCGTTGGAGCGGGGCGCGCGCGCCGCGAGACCATATCCCTCCTCTCTCCCGCTCCAAGGCGTCGAGCCGCGCATTCTCACCAAAAATCCAGCCACACTTTCACTCCCAACCCACCAACCCACCACACAGCTTCAAAAAATCCCACTCCGCCTCAACAAGTCTAACAAACATCACACAAAGACATTATAAACAGCTTAAACAAAACTCCTTCCGCACGAACAATACTAATAGCCCATAGACATCAGTAAGCATTGCAACACAGTCCCAGACACATTCTCTCCAAGAATCCGAAACTCCACCTTCCCTTAATAATTATAAAAATTGGCTAGCTAATTTCATTCTGGA
>JABUQX010098219.1:15000-16670 GCA_015478945.1 Trachelipus rathkii
ATATATATATATATATATATATATATATATTATATATATATATGCCTGATATTTTGGTTGAAGTGTCGAGTGACTGAAGGGGTTGATTTGTTTGATGAAGAAGGTGCATTTAGAAGTGGTAAAGGATGTGTAGATTAAAATTTTTAATTGAAGCAAATGAGTGCTGAAATGATAGAGAGGAAGACCAAACTGTAGTTTAGGTTTGATGTATCTGCAGCAGGGTATGAACAAGGATTATAGGGTCAGCTCTGTGGCAGGAGGTATTGATATAGATGTTGATGGGTAGACTTCTTGAATGAAGTCAAAAACATGTATGATGGTAGTGAAGCGTGTGTAAGAATAAATGAGTGGAGAGTTAATGGTTTTAATTTAATACTGAGTGAAACGATGTGTTATGTCCTCCCGTGGGCTGTTTAATTTATTTAGGATGGGGGTGATGAAAAGAATGTTACAGGAGGAAATGGCAATAGGGAGGTGGTCAGAACTGATGGAGGATGGTAGAAAGTGGAAAGATACCTGCTCTTTGTAGCATGATGGATTGGTTTGTGTGGTGAATGTCTGAAGGAAGTTTGAAAAAATTGATAGATAGTTGGTTTTGCCCCGGGGGTGTATAAGTTGGGTTCCAGCAAATTTGAAAAGAATGGTGGTAGGTGAGTAGAGTCCGCAGTGTTGAGAGTCGAACAGGTGGGAGAACCTTAGAAAAAAGTAAAAGTGATTCAGTCAATAAAAGTGTGGATTGATTGTAAAGAAATGGTTGAAGGTGCATAATAGGAGTAAATGGCGTGTAAAGGAGACATGGTTGTGCGTTCTGACCACCGTGGTTAATGGAATCTGACATTGATGAGATCACCATAAGTAGTATAGTTCTTGTTGCTGTATGTGGAAGCTCTTGGTGATTTGGGTTGAGACGGGGGCTCGTACATATGGGTTATGAGGGGAGGGTAATGTGGCATGGTTTTTTCTCCTCGACATTTCTACTTTACCCTAATTCTATAACTTACTATTCTTTTTCCTTGTGTACCGTCGTGGGCACCCCTCAACCTCCAATCGCGGGGAAGCCTCCCCTACGCAGCCCGTCACACGTCCCCCCGCGCCGCACACGTGGGGGGAAGCTGATGTTATAAATATTTATTAATGTAATTGGGGATGTACCGGAACCAGAATTTTTGGTTCCGCCGGCCGGATACGGAACTTTTCCGGAACCTTGGAAAAGTTTCCGCCGTGAACCGGAAACTTTGAACTTCCGCTAAAACCTTAACAGTATATTAATACATTAAATACTTGTCTGATTAACAAGTGGAGTCTTTCTAGAAGTATTGGCATCTTGTAATATCCATACTGTGAGCTCTTAGGTTTTCTTGTAAAGCCAAAATTGGATAAGCGAATCAATAAATTTATTAAGTAAAAAGGAATATACTATATAAAGTTTTCTACGGGTCTTCAAAGTTTAAAAGCTTTTTTCAGAAAAGCGCATTTTTTAAAAAAGCTTTTTCAGAGGGGGGGTAAGCGTGTTTGAGGTTAAGAGGATCATCGTTTAACCTCTACACACATGGAAATCAACTTATTTTTCCTAACACCAATACATGTTCAATATTTCCAAATAAATTCATATTTTAATAAACGGGATAATTATGGAATTTTTGTTTATAAAAAATTTTTTTTAAAAATTT
>JABUQX010098220.1:0-5000 GCA_015478945.1 Trachelipus rathkii
GCCTGAATGGCCAGAGAACAGGCAATGATCGAACCATGGATTATGAGGAGAGAAAAAGATTTAGTCGAAGAAGGAATGAACCTGCTCATCCCGTCAACGATTACAGCTCCCACCTTAGTGGCAGAAGCCGAAGCGTCATCAGAGTGAAAGCAGTCATTCCAATTATAGTTAGCGTAGAAGCGACGCAAGGCCCCCCCAATCACCCCGCAGGATATATATATATATATATATATATATATATATATATATATATATGTATATATATATATATATATATATATATATATATATATATATATATATATATATATATAAGAGCACTGTATATATATATATATATATATATATAAAGCATTTATCTATATATATCTCTATATAGTAGTATATATATATATATATATATATATATATATATATATATATATATATATATATATATATATATATATATATATATATATAACAAATATATATATATATATATATATATATATATATATATATATATATATATATATATATATATATATATATATATATATATATATATATATATATATATATATATATATATATATAAGAAAGAAGACATAAAACTAGAAACATTTTTATGGATAATTAAATGATTAATATTTTTAAAAAATTATTTTATTAATACAATAGAATATCAAATACAATATCCAATGATGGAAAATTCACAATATAGAGCAGTTGCAAAATTGATATTATTAAAAAAGTAATTCAGCTCAACGTTAATTTATCAACTACTGTTTGAATAAAATAATCATAATTGTCAAACACAAATTTTCTGTGCACACTCATCATAGCTGTCCGTTTAACCTGTCGTCTTCCATAGTACTTCGCAGCCAAGTCTTGATCCTTAGCAGAGTACTGAAAGAGTGTTCTACTGTACTGGTGGTGCATGGTTGGGCGAGTAGTATCATCAAAGCCTTTTTCGTCGACGGAAAGAAAGGTTCAGTCTCCTTTAAGACTTGGAAGACAACAAGATCTTTTAGTTCTTCACTACTCAGTTTCTTGTCCTTCCAAATTTTGTACCAAAGTTCTAATTCTTCTTCTATGCCTTCTAAGTGGTAAAAACTATAAAATGAAGCTGTCTTTTCTTTAACTCATCGATTGTTATGAGTAGCATGTGGAAAGGATGTAGATATGTCAATGCATAAGCAGGTGTATTTTCAGTAGAAAACCGTAATTCCAAAGAAGAAGTTATAAAATCCAGATACAGAGTTATTAAGGATCTTCTCCAGAACTCCGTGGGATTTGTTGCTGGATGGCTGCTGCGGTGCTGCTGCCTACCAAAAATCCGTGGTATATTCAGATCAAGTCCCAGTTGCTTGGCGATTTGATTAGCTTCTTTTAACACTTCATCGATGATTTTTCCTTCACCTTTCCGATGGCTCCTAACCATTTCCACAATATGTTGAATGTGCTGCGAGGCTTTGACGATATCCAAGGCCTTAGATTGGAGAGCATTTACAACTGGCTCTAACATCGCAGAGTATTTCACGATCAATATCATAGCCATGATGAATGACGACTTACATACCGCTGAATGCAACTGAAAAGCGCTTTTTCTTGTGGCGGTATTTCCTTCAATGGAAAGGATTTCTAATGCTTGCATCATTCGTACAAAGTGCTCCTTAAACACTCTGATGCACTTGTGTTGTTCAGACCATCTGGTCTGGCATAGGCTTGGGATGTTTGGCATTAATTTTTTCTCAAGACCGTCTCGCGAAAAAACGTAATAATGTCCTTTATAGTTCCCACAGTATTGCGGATTTCTGGTATTGTGTTCAAATCATTTACTACTAAATTTTGTTTGTGTGAAGAGCAATGAAAGAACAATGCTTTTTTTATACTTTTTCCTCAATATTGCTTGGACACCTTCTTCTTTGCCAGATATCGTAGAACAGCCATCGAAACCCAAGCCCACGCATTTCTCGGGATTCAGTTCTTCGGTCGTGACAAAATCGTCAATGGCTTTCGCAATGGTTTTTGCGTCAAGCGCTTTCAGCTCTACAAAGCCAATAAATTCCTCTTTGACTTCATCGGACTCTTTGTCGAAATAACGCAACACTATGGAAATTGTTCCTTTCCAGAAATATCAGCGGTTTCATCTGCTAGTAAGCTATACGTGCACGCTTCCTTTACCTTATTAACGATGCTTTCCTTTATAGTAGTACCACATAGAGAAATGTTTTATTCTGAATCTGAACTGATTGGTATGTGGCATTTTTCTTCCCCTTTTCAAAATGGCTTTTCAATGACTGATCTCCGGTATCTATTCGTAAGCGGCACAAATTTTGCAACACTCCCTCATCATGATGCTTACCCCGAAGCGGTAAATCGCGCTTACAAGAAAATGTCACACATGAAATTATTGAGAATAATATTTTTTTTTCTTCTATGATTTTCTTTGAATGCTGGTTAATTTGGATGTCTACCGGCACGTCCTGTAGGAACAATCTTGCAGCTTCAACAGCAGTTTTATACCACTCTGTGTTTGTATGTCCCTTACAAACCGCATGAACATCTTTATATTTAGTGAAAGGTCTTATTGTTAAAGAGCCTAGGACCACCTCTGAACAAACTTTTATTTGGTGGAAATAAAATACAAAACTTGCAAAATGCTCCCTTTAGGTGCCTGGAGTATGTCAGCCAAGGTGAATATGTCTCCAACCATTCATAATTGAATTTCCTCTTTAAGTGGGTAGCATCTTCCAAAAAATTATAGGTCTTAGGTGGAATCCAACACTCTTTCAGTAACTATTTCTTTTTCTCAGTCGAAATCATAGATGAATGTCCAACGTATCTACCAATGTCATTTTCGTGACTGTCATCTGGACCCATATCTTGACTCGTCGAGGTGCTGGGCCTGGGTGTGGGTTCTTCATCATGAGAAATATGCGAAGTAGGAGGGATTGCCTCTTGTGTAGTCTTAGTTGAATTATTGGTATGTTCTTCGTTTTCACCGCTACCATTTCTAGTTTTCAGAAGTTCTTCCCTTTTTCAACATCGCAACAATATATATATATATGCTACATATATATATAGTTAGATAGAGCAGCAAAGATATATATATGCAGTGTTAGTGGTTATGGTATAGTATAGTATATATATATATATAGTATAAATATAGTATAAGGGTGTATGAAAGATATATATATATACAGCATATATATATATATATATATATATATATATATATATAAATATATATATATATATATATATATATATATATATATATATATATATATGGTATATATATATGATATATATATATATATGTTATTATTACATAGTATATGCGTTATATATATATAAACATATATATATATAGTTAAATAGCAGAATATATATATATTATATATAATATATATATATATATATATATATATATAGTATATTATATATATATATATATATATGGTATATGTATATATATATATATGGTTATGATCTCTGCCACATATGTCATAGGCTAATAATTTTACTAGCATTCAAAGATGTTAACAGAAAAAATTAAAAGTATAGCAAACTATGTTGAAAATCACTAATTTCTGTGTTGTAAAAATAGTTTTTTTAAATGAAAGCTAACTCATATGGACAAAGTAAGATCAGGTGTTACAATTCCGCCCTTGATAAGCAAGTAAATACACAAATTTTATTAAATACTTAAATAAAACGTACGTACCAGAATCTCCTCATTATTCACATGTGATCTTTTGGAATTGAACTATAAAATTCCTATAATTGAGGTGGTGTTGAATTTAGAGTGAAGTGTCATTTGTTATTTGGTTTCAATGCTACTTAAACCCAAACACTGATAAAGAATTATTGAGAATCTGAATGTGAACACAAAATCTAGAATATATATACATATCAAATATTTAACATAGATAGAGTAGAAACAAATGTTCTCTTATCAAGTACCTAAAAGAGAATATAAAAATGAGTGAAAAGACTGTATCGGCAAGAGAAATGGGAGGAAAAATGACGTCTGTAACCCAGCCTTCGCCATATACTCGTATTATATATATATATATAAGATATATATATATAAGAGATAAAGAGTATATATATATATAGTGGCAGGTATATATATATATATATATATATATATATATATATATATATATATATATTTTATGTATATATATATATATATATATATATATATATATATATATATATATATATATATATATATATATATATAGGTAAGCGTGCCTAAAGCTCCCATCATGTAACTCGATAACGGTATATATATATATATATATATATATATAGCGTAAAACGTACTTAATGGCCACCCGGAACGGGACGTTAGATCAAAAAAATTCGCAGGTAGACTCTATAAGAGTAAACACTTCTAGGGGGGGGCAGCTGCCCCTAATGTGAATAGGCCTATATGACACCATTTACTAAACTGACTAATTATTTTGATAAACAACTTAAAAGGGTTTGATATCCAAAATGACTACCCCTAACAAAAAATACACTTTTGATAAATCTAGCTTTAAAATTGGAATACAGAAATAGGTAAATGAAATTGTTAAAAGAACTTTTAAACTACATGCCATATCTGACCAAAAGACTAAAAAATTATGGGTAAAACTTTACTTTTTGATCCCTTTCATTTTCTGAAAAAATTTTCTAAGTTCAAAAAAATTTCTAAGTTCAGAAAAGTTAAGTTTTTTAAGAAAATTCTTTAGCGGCAAGCTTCTGGAATTATGCCAGAAGCTTGCCACTAAACAATTTTCTTTAAAAACCTAACTTAACTTAACTTTTCTGAAGTTAGAAATTTTTTTGAACAGAAATTTTTTTCAGAAAATGAAAGGAATCAAAAAGTAAAGTTTTACCAAATTATGATATATATCCTTAATCTTTAAATTATTAAAGAGCTTTAAAGTTTTAACAAACTAACATTTGAAACTATATATATATATATATATATATATATATATATATATATATAT
>JABUQX010098220.1:17500-82500 GCA_015478945.1 Trachelipus rathkii
CAAAAACTTGGCCGGATAGGCCGGATACCGGATAGTTGCCGGATATCCGGCCCATCCCTAATATATATATATATATATATATATATATATATATATATATATATATATATATATATATATATATATATATATATATATATATATATATATATATATATATATATATATATATATATATATATATATATATATATATATATATATATCATCCACCTTTTTTCCCACAAGAAACAGAAAAGTAGTAGTAGAATAAGACATAAGTCGAAAAGAAAGCCCAGCCATACCGCCCACTCTATAACTATTAGTGAGAACTCGTCGCAGCAGAAAATCCAATACTCAGAGCTTTCACGTGGACCACCGCGATTGGACCTCACCTTCATGGCATATCGTCATGTACGGTTCATCCCTTGGCCCAGGTAGGCCACAACCATATCTCCTCACAAAACCCAGCCATTCACTCCTATTATGCACCTTTATTCTCGACTCTGCCAAACTCACATTTCTCTCCTCCAGACATTCCTTTACTGACTCGATCCACTTTTTCTTCGATCTCTCATTTACCCCTTTTTCACACCACATAACTCTCTAATACGTTCATTCTTCATTTTATCAATTCTTCTCACACCTAACACGCCCCTAAGATTGTCCATCTGAACACATTGAACTTTAGATCTATACCTCTTATTCCAGACCATAGTCTCACTACTATACATTAACACAGGTAACAACATACCCTCATTTAAGACCCTAGCGCACTCAAGACTAAGTCCCTTTACATCCACCAATGATTTAACTGCACCAGCCACCTTCCTGCCATTCACAACTTAACTTTATATATATATATATATATATATATATATATATATATATATATATATATATATATATATATATATATATATATATATATATATATATATATATATAAATATATATATATATATATATATAAAAATATATATATATATATATATATATATATATATATATATATATATATATATATATATATATATATATATATATATATATATATATATATAGCCTATATAAAAATATAAAAATTATTTCCATCTTCCAAACAGGTATAATACTTTATATTATATAATAAATTTAATAAAGGAGTAATAATAATAATAATAATAATAATAATAATAATAATAATAATAATAATAATAATAAAATGTAAAATATGACACAATGTTTAATTAAATATTTTGTGTGCTATTTCCAAAAACACTAATTTCACTAACCCAACACACATTTTTTAAGGCATTGTGCAAAAAGCAATGAACAAGTTGAGTATGTTAAGTCACTCAACATCAAACTGGCTCTAGGTCACTTGCAGAACTTGTTCGACATATATAAACTTAGCTTCATATCTTTTTTTTTTTTTTTTTTTTTGTTCTTTAAAATTCTGGGTTAAAATATTACTAATATTTAACATTTGGTACACAAATACAAAGGATTAGAGTCCACTATTAAATGAGCTGTCATTTCTATGTTATTTTCTTCTCATTGTCATAAAAAAGAAATACCAAAGACTTAATTTCAAAATGATTCTAAAGAAACATGCAACTTCTTTTGAGGTTGAAATATTAAACTTTATTGTCCAATGTACTCATCACTGACGAGAAATGAATAATAATATTTACATCATTATTCAAAAAATAAAATAATAATAAAAAAAAATAAAATAAAATCTAGTAGCTTACCATCGCGAACATCTCCTGACTCAATTTCACAAAGTCCATTAGCAAAGTTATCCAAACCTTCATTTTCAGATCTTGACTTTACATCTGCTTTTGAAACCCATCCTGAATTGATAAATGTATTGAAATTGGCACTAGGGTCACTAAGACGACGCTGAAAATACAAAAAAGAAAAAAAAGAAATCCAAGTGACTTAACTTAAGCAGATAGCGCTGTTTTGAATATAGAAATCAAAGATATTAAAATCAATTCAAAGTGAAACAAATCCAAGAGCGAAATTTTTCCTTTTTAGTTAAACTGTTAAGGTTGTTTCTAACGATGTACCGCGTCCAGTTTTTAAACCCGAGTTCAAGTCCAAACATTATGTATGCCGAATCAGAGTCCAAAATCTTACAAAATTAATCATAGCAGAAATATTGGTAATTAAGGTAACAGAAACTTTTGTGATACATAAATCTATAATAATATAAAATAAATTTTTACCTTCCATTTTTATTTAAAATTTCGAACCAGATCTGAAAATTTTGAGTGTTTAAGATTTGACTGCAGAGAAATTTATAGGTTATTATTAAACGAATTACGCTTTATATATACAGAACTGGGCATTAAGTATTTTGAAAGTACTTAAGTACAAAGTACATGTTTCAAAAAGTACTAAGTACTTTTATCAAATGTACTTAAGTACTTGTCAAATTTTTAAGTACATTATTTTTTTATGAATTATTTTATGATTTAATTTTGGTCTTATTTGTTTTTTGTGATAAAATAACTATTTGGCTACCACTTCATAGTCTCATCTCGTTCATTTATACTGTACTTGCTAATGACAAAACAAAAAATCTCCAATGGCACAAATTTGACGCGCTCGGCGTTTAAGACCAGAGTTTTAAATAAAATGGAAAAGGAAAAGTTTAGAGCAGAGGTTCTCAAACTGTGTGACGCGTCACATTTGGGTGGCGCAGCTTCCCCTCAGGGGTGACGCGAAAGTTTTGAACATTTTCATAATTGTATTTCAGTTTTCATTTAAAAATTTTAATCGATTTTGAATTTTCCAACTTTGTTAAGTTAGTTATGTTATACTTATATATTTATATATTAAGAGGCAAATCCTGGTAATGCTTTTGGCATGCTGTGAATCATGCTAAAGTAATGAATATAGACATCATAATACTATAGTACCCGCATCATCTTATAATTATTTGCGCAGACTGCAACACATTCCTCCTCACACACTAAAACATCGACAACGGATACTCTTTCAAACTCTAACACCATTATCAAAAAGACCTGCTCTCACCCGACCTTTGCAAACTTTTCATACTTAGTTCTCTGCACTGGTTATGCAAGCAATATGCCAGAGAATCTTACTATATACCACCACTCATTACTACCATTCCAAGCATACCACTAATTGTTATCAGGAAACGATACGATTTCTAATCACAACCAAAGTTCGAGAAAGGCTCACTCACTTCCAGAGTTCAAAATAATTGAGCAATAATGTTCGTGTATACATTCTACCTGAAGTCTTTCTTCTTTCAGACAGCCATAAACACACAGATAGGTGCTTACAATCATTACAACTATATCTATTCACTTGGAAGCGCTATTGGAGATAAAAACACCTTGTTCTTTCACCCTGCACTCCCATCGCAGAATTAAACCCCATATGCCCCAAACGTTCGTCTGATGGGACGTACTAATAACCAAGAACCGATCCCTACATCATTCACAATCTTTCTCAACCATGGGATAAACACTTGTTCTTTCATGCACTCCCACAATTTAAACTTGCCCATATGCCCAAACTTATTGAGCTACTAAAACAATCCCTACAGTACCTACCAATGAAAACACTGGTACAGAAACATCATTCTCTTGAAGTCTTCTAATAAAATATACTACATTCATATATACTACAAACTTCCTAGCAAATACCTTAAATTCATATAATATATGATCCCATTCACTCACTACCCTACCTGAAAGAATGCAATTTCTAAGTTCACAAATCGTCATACATTTTTCTTGCATTTCCTCAATATCCCTAATGTTTAGCAGTTCATCCTCACCCACACCAACTTTTAGCACTCCAACGAAACTCGCAGCACATACTTCTCCTTTCTGCATCCTCACAATCACTTTGTTTTCTTTCAACAACCATTCATTCCCAACATCAACAGACAACCCATGCAATCTTAACAATTCAACTCCAAATAAAAAAATCAGTAGGGCAGTTGCTCATTTTCAAGCACAACAAACTTATGATCAATATTCATTAACACTCCTAAATTAACAGCTAAAGTTACTTTCTCCCAAGCTATCAATTTTCCAGTACCAATACCATTTATTTTTACACTCGTACATTTCCTAGAAACCCGCCAACATAACTGTTCTAATTCTCTTACCATAGATGCATTCACCAATGAAATTTGAGCCTCAGTGTCAATCAATCCACAGAGCACTTTTCCATTTTATTGCCACCTGTACTTCCATTCTCCCCACCCATTCCATGCTCACAATAATTTAGCTCTTTATTAACTGCACCTTGCCACTCAGGGCCAAACATACATCTTACGAACCATCACCAATACTTCACAAGCACTTCTCACTGGACTAGAAATAGCTCTTACTTTCATTTTCCACATAATAACACGTAACACAAATAATTACCATATCTTCATATTCTACTAGTCTCTTTGAATGTAGAGCCCTACATTTGACTGTGCACTCCAACTCGAGCTACGCAAGACCGCTAGGCTCTGTACCTAATGGATGATAGCGAGTAATATTTACAAACATCGCCCCCGCAAGATAGAGTCAAGTGAACTAGGCAACGAGTACAGAGAGTAAAAGCAGCTTATAAGAGCCTATTCTTTCGTCCTCTTAGAGACTCAAGCTCCCTTGTCTCAATTATATTCTCCATGGATGAGGTAAACCACGAAGCCACTCCTCCCTATTAGTATGAGTAGTCATTCTACTCACATACATGCGCGCACTGCGTACTATGAGATCTCTTTGAATAATAGATTGGAGCAACTGAGGAAGAGGGAAAAAATAACGAGGTTTTATCCAAATTACTCTCGCCAGACTACTACCAGTTTCTTTGAGGCCTGTGCACTACTTGTTCATTTTCCAAATCGGTATGGAGCAAAAAATTTTCTATAATGTGCATTTTTGTGAGAAGAGTTACACCATGATTGAGTGGTTATGAGTCTAAGCTTCTTGCAATAGAGGATGGTGTTGATATCACTTAACAACTTTATCACTGAACGAGAGACCTTCAACATATAATTCAGATTAGTTGCGACAGATGATTGTGATGTAATACGTTAGATAAGGCGTGTTTTGGAGAGAAGGAAGTTGTATAGAGAAGTTGTTTTGATTTTAAGAAAAAATTGAACACTGTTACAACTAAAAAGTTATGAACGATGTACCCCCCTTCCACGGGAACAGATTCTAATTAATGCGCTAAGTTGTGAGTGAACGCAGGCACCAGGAAACGGAGGTGGTAAAAGACCGCGAAGAATACCATCAACAGGGAGTCAAAAATTAAATATAAGTCGAATAATATACAGTTTGAGTCCTGTGAGAGAGAAACAGGGTGCGTAAATAATCACGGAAAGTATGAACATAGAGGTTCTTCAAGTAAAGATAATTAGATATTACACACAGCATCAAACTTGACTTACGTGCCAATACCCAGCATTTGTTCTTAGAGCTTTGCCACGTCCTAATCATTTCACTGTTATATATATCACGAATCAAAACACGTACCAGTATATATGTTAGCACTATATATATAGATAATTTCTTCAATATCAATAAACACAATAGAGGATAGACGCTTAAGGAGATGATTTCAGTGGTACTCAAAGGGTAATTTAGATTAAAGGTGTTTTGTACTTTTAAAGAGTAGGAGTGATAAAGTAAAGTAAGCTACTAAAATAAATATCATATAATAATAGTTTATCGATATTAAGTATACATTAATAAATTATTAAAATAAATATTATGATATTTAATAGTTTACTATAATGATGAGAAAAAAAATTAAGTTATAAATATAATAAATAATATTATATTTATATATACCAACTTTTAGTTATAGATCACCTAAGAATAATTATATTAATACTCTTACTTTATATATAATATTATGAATCTTTATATATATAAAATTATTTTTATTATAAATTTATCCTCATTTAGCTAATAATCCAGCGTGAGATACATATATTATATAAACTTATAATTCATCTTATTGTGTTATTTATGCAGGAATTAGAGTGAGAATAGCCGAATACCGATATATGTTCGTGCAAAAATATATCGGTATCCGATAATAATTAATTTATATGCGCGAGATATTAAGAGAACGAATATAATTCTAACATAGCTCATCTGAATCTACAAATGGCGACATGGTGTATATTCAACAGTTCCACTTGCGTTCCCAGAATTGCTCAATAAAATAGGGCTGAAAGAAGCTAAAAAAGAAATCGACTCATTTAACAACCTGGTTCTATATCAGATAACATACAGCTGCGAAATCGAAAAAAAATGAGACATATTTATATTACAAAACAAACAAAAAAAACAAACAAAAACATATATCACAAACACCCAACACACTAAAAAAAAAAAACACACTAAAACACACCACATTTTTCTTGGATGACTTTTGTAGGAGATAATTAGTAATTAATTATCAGATTCCATAATATATTCTCGGATTTGCTGTTCGGTAAACAAAAAACAACAAATCAAAATCAAAAAAAAAAAACTACAAACAAAATAAGGTCACAACAAAACAACAAAACAAACCAAAAAACAACAAAACAATTAAACAAGCATAACATGAATACTATACATACAATATAAAAAAAATTCCTAAAAATAATTTATAAACCATAAAAACATTTAAAACAATGTTTAAAACAATATTATAAATCATCATTCCCCGTTTTATATCTGGGCAACTGAACAATATCCACATGAGAAATCCCGTTATCATTCTGCTGCAAAGATATGCAAGCATTTACCCTACACCAGGATACACTAAATGGACTCAAAAAAATCATATCTAGCTCGCGCCCAGCATACATTAGCTATGATACAATTAGACTTTTAAGAGCCATAAGAACCTGCGAGTAATGTTCAAAATCCTTACCTAGTAACAGTAGTGAACAAGATTTACACGTAAGTCACCTGGTCGATATTCCAGAGTATAGCATGTTGTTCTGTGTAAACGTGTGTAGGTACGTCTAAACCTACTGAGGATTTGCTATCATTAGCCATCTTCTGGAATGAGTCTGCTTTTCTTAATCGAGTCACAATCATGCGAAAAAAAACAAGTCGCAAGTCAACGCTGAACTACTAATGAGTTTCAGCGCACGGAGTGAGTACTGATGTGACAGATCTTGTTTATGAAATCAATGTCTCGTAGTTATTCTTGATCCGTAGTATTGCCATATAGGTACGCTAAGTATTGCTGTATGTCAATCGAATGTTATCGGCTGTATTCGCACGTTAGATAAGACTCAATCCTTTGGTAGTAGCATAGAGAAACTAACATGCAGAACCATGTGCATCAGTGCGTAGAGAATTTACCTAGTGTTTATTGTGCTTTAGACAGTGCGCATGATACTTATGACAAAAGCGACGGAGCATCATTTTGCCAAGTCAAGATGTATTGAGGAATAATACATCTCTGTAGTGTATATTTAGCCTACTATGAGAAGTTGCAGGCCTATCTTACTCTACTATTGGATGAGGAGCTTCTCCTAGCATAAATCATATGCTAGTGCACAAAAGGAACTCAAAGGAGTGAATGGAGATCCATGTAGCTTGGAGGTTTTGATTGAACATGTCACCTATAGAGACAAGCGTTACGTTAGTAAGGTCTGCATTTTTTATCGACCATACGCATATCATGTATAATGTTTCTGCATTCCAGCCCACGGTGTTAACCTCCGTACGAATACGGAGGACGAGTAGTGATACATATACATCTTATATTTATCAGTGTTGGAGAATGAGAATATCCAAGCTCTAAGGATGAGCATGCCGATGCTCGAGAATTCTGTTGCGTCTGGTCAGATCCTCAAAATTAAACAAATGTATTATGCATCAGTCAGCAAATTGTCCAGGATGGTTATGCGACCCCAAATAGAATCAATCTTGGGAATCATTTCTGCATATTCGCGGTTTGCCAAAAGTGCATGAAGAGTTATAACAGTACCTACGGTACAAGGACAAATCCAGAAGGAATTCACTTGAGCCAAAATAGTGAGATGTTCCCACTAGGGTAAACCTTGGAAGCCTATGCTGTTCCACATAGGAGACAATCAGTACGCGTTGCAACCACAATATCGTAGGCTATCGAATGAAAAGCAAAACCCACCCATCATGTTCTGCATCCTATCATTAAACAAACCATTAAACGACTTTGTTTTGAATGAGATACAATTTTATGTTATACAAGATTTAGGCGCGACCCTGGATAGGGACCGAGTGGATGGCCATATGTCTTCGACGAATAAATATTATAGCTCACTATATCGTTTCACTGTCTGTCCACGCTGGACCAGAGAATTATAATAGAGCGTGTTTATTGATCTAGGATGCGCCGACATAATGATAAACGGAACGAACTAATTCGCGCATCACTCGACTGACCTCTGCTGCACCAAGATGAGCTTCGTCCGAATATAAGCTATTCGAAAAAGAGCAGTACGTGGGATTCATATGTTTACATATGTGTGAGATCTACACAAGAATTTCAATCATTAGATACATGAGGAAAGCCGAGAAACCAGCGTAAACGATAATGTAACAAGGATCCTGACTAGAGAGAGTTTTTATATCTACATGGATTCTCAGCAATGAGAGTATAAACAGAAGTTGCAGACTACCATACATTAATGCCCTTAAGGAATATAATTTTCACGGAGTATACACGTCATGCCTATATGTAGTGAGATGAGACGAAGCAGGTTCGATTGTGAGAAAGTCCACTAACTCTCTATGCAAAAATCACACTTAAGTGTATCTATTGATGAAAGCATCTCTCACCCAGTACCAACGTTAGTGAAAATAATCATAAAATATTATTGGGAACCAAATAATGTATGGACTAACCCTATGTGCATTTGACGAATGGTGATTAATGTACCACATGTACAGCTTATGCCAACAGAAAGTATAGATAAAAAGAAATATTCGGAAAATTTAATTTGCAGAAAAATACTGACCCATTGTAGTATTATATCAACATGACAAACTAAACACACGATTCACCTTCTATTTACATTCATTAGTTGTGCCGCGAATTAACTCTATTGAATATCCATCGAGTCGATAAAGTACTAGTGTCTAACACTACACCCAGTATATCTTTATATATAATCAAATGACATTAAGATGCAAAGATCAATTGCGTAATTTTTGTATTTCTTTCCCTACTTACCCTATCAAGATCATATCATATGAAGTGGAAAGAAAGTCTCTACTCATACTAAACATAATCCTTATCTAACATATGAATAAAGGCACATATTATAAGTTCGTGCGTCAACCGAAGGTATATATGTACTTATTATACTAATAACTATCACTGTAATAAGATAATATAATATGTGAGTGTATGTGATTTATTAGAAAAATATTCATTGATATCAAACAATTGATTGTTCTGAACTAGTACTTACTTAATAAAATTTCACAAATGATTAATGAATTAATGATATTATCAGCTATTAGATTATAGCTTAATAATCCACTATATGTCCTAGAAACTATTTATGTATAATATTTGCCGGTTGACAATCCACTAGAAAATATCCACATCAAATTTAAAATGGAAATTATTACGTATAAAATGTAAACACAGATAATTCAACTAAATAATAAGAAAAACAAAATAAATATTTATTTGGAAAATGCATTCATTTCTTATTATATTATAAGGGAAGAAGAACTTCAATGACTAACTTTTGGCTAATTTTTATCGTATTATATACCTAATATACATAATCATGTCTTACATAATAATATATACCAATTTTAGCGTAGAAGTAGTTCACTGTTATGCATATATAAAGATATATAGTGAAGGAATGAAAAATACTTGAGAGGGGTATTGATTATTGTAATTTATCAATAATGAGTAATCATGCCATATTACTGCCTCCAAATCCTTCTTACTATATAAGTAGTATTATTATAGAAACCATTTATACTAAACTATAAAATAAATATAATAAATATATGTTACCAAAAGAAAACAATTATTATTTTTCAGGTATGAAAATACAAATAAATAATAAGTAGTTAAATTATTATGCATTTTAAGATGATAAGCACTAGGAAAATAAAGGACAGTAAGAAGTTAAGTGATATAATATATGTATTATAAGATCATAAGCAAGAGAAAAACAAGGACAATCAAGGACGGTAAGAAAAGTAGATTTATTAGTTCTACTGTCGATATCTGAGAATCCCTTAACGATCAACCAAAAAGAAAAGAATAAGTGTACTATGGCCTAATGAAATTTCTGGTTATATAAACTATTTATTATAGTTCATTAGTTTATGAATGGAAAAAGTTCCACAACATCCCGAAATTATCGACATGAAAATTCATTAAGATATGATATCAATTTAATATATCTCTAGCGCGAGAATACGACAAATTGGTAGCAAAAATAGTTTCATTTAGATTTTTTACTCGTGATACCTTGTTATATGCAAATATGTTTGTAGATTTTTATTAATTATAAAACAAAAAAGATAAATAAAGACTACAAATACGTTAAACACACGTGAATAAAACAAAATATGAAAACACCGAATAGCATGTTCTATCTAAGATAAAACAATAATTTATTAAAGATATTATATTAATTTATATATAAGAAATTAAAAAATTTGTCGGTAGTTAAAGATATTAAACTAAACTCATTTGAATATAGTCAGGTAAAAATGTAGCTCATATAAAACTTTACATCTTATGCAAGTTAATCTTCTTCGAGATTTCGATGTTTAAGAGAGAATATAATTCATATTGTCACAATTTATGTAAAGAAGTTTTACATGCTTATCAAATAAATTTTTTTTCCAAACTTGTATATTGTACTCAAGAAAGCTCTATCTCATACAATGTTTGGTGCGTAAGCTAGAGCCTCGAAGAAAGAATATGTTTTAACTTGTCTAGTTTGTTATCAGTTAAGAATTCGTAAAACTAGTGTTTGGCGCCGTCTGGAAGGTGCCTTTTTTTTTTCCATCAAATTTTTATTCTCTGTAACTATATGCAATGTCATTAGATAAGGAACTATAAAGATGAAGTTTTATATAAGTTAGTCCAATACTTTATTATTTAGTGTCAAGCTGTTGTTTATTTCTTTGATGTAATTCCGTATGTAGCCTAGAACATGACGTAAATTAAACAGTGGAAGAATAACACAGAAGTAGATACAATATTTTGCCTTTCGAAATAAGAAAAAGTTATTGCATATTCCATCTTTCGTATACTAACGTTCTTTATCTCCGAGCTGAGAATGTACGGATGATCTGAATAGACAGACAATTTACAGCGATTAAAGGACAACAATTCTCTCATAGTATGTAAAGAAGAAAGCTGAAGAAATTGTGAAGATCTAATTGTTGCAGGACTTCAGCTTCACTTTCCCCAATACGTAAATCATCGTCAGCAGACTCAGAGATAGTTCAGTGAGGCCTATAAATTTGTCAGATGTGGATAGCATTTTCTTATGCCAGCGTGCAGTGTGAGAAGCTATCCATATACAGTTACCGAAAAAGTATTTATGGTAAACTTGAATTCAGTAGTAGACTAAGATCGCAAAATCGTCTGCGAAAGAGAGAAATCAAGCCCTTCGACATCTATCTGAACGAACTAAAGAAAAAAGAATAGTCACGCCTACATACCAACAACAGAACTTATAGTCCACAACAGAATCATGACGGAAAAAGTCTGATTTAAGATCATAGACTGATATTCTTAATCTATGACTCATCAAAGCTGAAGATGAAGTAGGATGGTGCAATTACACAAGAAAGCGTTCGTGGACTTTTGAAATGGTAGCCTTGGACTGTATTTAAAGCACAATAGATTCATGATCGCTATAGCCATATCGTCGAAGCGATCTCACTTAAGTGGCGTACTGTTTTGTACTTCTATAGCTCAGTAATGTTGATTGTCTACACTATACTGCATTGTCAAATGCGTAACAATGCTCACACATGGCAATTAATTCCTATATGTGCCACTGAAAAAAATCACACATCGTCAGATCTATTGTATCTGACGTGCAGATTTTCAGCAGAGCGTAATATTCGCATCAGTAGACACCACGGGAACAGCATCTCTCTTGTGAATACGAACACAAAGCTTTGTTAAACTGGCACTGACATAAGTTCTCTGTCCAAGCATGTTGAGAGAAACGCTTGTATCACATTAATCTAATTATTCCTGAGATTTTGAATTACGATCGATCAGTCTGATGAAAGTTGTGAGAGCGTTTCGAGAACAGGCTACGCTTAGATAGACTAGAAATAGGGTGAGTAAAATGATGCGAGATATTGTTCATTACTGAGAGTAGACATAAAAATATATGTTAAACAAGACTTACTTGATCCATAATAATGGAGATCGTAAGTGCGCATTATCATCATCGCGTGGAATAAAACATGAATTATTATAGCAATGCACCCCCTTATAACAGGCGTGACCAATGGTTTAGAGGGTCTATTTAACTCCGCGTAATTCACTTCACACGATGCAAAAGTTCTACTTCATACATTGAGGAGGAATAATGTGCATATAAAATGTTCAGAGACGTAAAAGGCCCAGTTTTATAAGTTGGAATAGCGTGACAGAGCGGAGCAAATATAAGTTTCAAATCGCTAAGCAACCCATTCCACTCTACTTAGACCTACACTAACATTTGGCGCTATATATTTTAAGGTAATGTCTCCTAGTCCGAAGAGATATAGTTCCATACACCATCCTTTCAATTTTAAATCTTGAATACATATAACTTATCCCCTATGGTTATCCCATGCAACGCTCCCAACTCTCATATGTTCATATGAAGCTTACAATTATTCGGCCCGTAAATTACGTATCAGCACAATAAAAGGACCGCTAAATACACCCGAATAACCCATCGGGACATTTTGGAGGAGACCCAAAGTAAGCCCGAGAGGAAACATGAGGACCGAATAATTCGCGCGAGCAATCCATCCTGCCGTTATGATATAGAGTAAATTAATTAATGAGCTTATAATAATGAATAATTATATAGTTTTATTTCAGCTAACTAAGACTTAGCATATTACATAATAATTACTGAAATAAATAGAGATATAGTATATAAGGCTATATTATATAGATATTTACATAAAGTTGTCATATATATAATAATTATATGTTTATTGAGCAAGAGCCAGATAAAGATTTGTTCATATAAGTTATAGTATATAGAAACCAAGGATATATTGTATGATATTGTAGCCGAGCATGAATCATTTAGTTTTTCTATAGCACAAGTAATAAGACAACTAGCTTTATGAGCAATCGTGTGTAATCACACGCAAGAATTTCACAGATAAGCAAAGATTTCTAGTCTCAAAGATTCAGTATACGCTCTGACTAATGAAAATTAGCGAGTGAACTGTATTAGTGTACTTTGAATTAATGGCATTAAAACGTACAGAAAACTCTTTTCTAACTACTCGGCGTTCTATATAACCACCAGTAGCTTCTACAGATAAGCCTAATGTTTTAATTACAGCCACAAAAGAGATGACATCTAAAGTACTAACTAATACCTACCCAAGCACTATGATTATTAAGAAAGAAGAATAATATTTGTAGTATTTATATAAATATATACATAAAAAAGGTATGGTATATAAATTAGAATCACACTCTAGTACTCTAATTATCACCATCAATCACTATTTAACTAAGCTCACCTCACCTTATCTTTTAAATCTTTATTACATCCATATCTACATTATTATAATATTAACTGAGAGTACCAAATTTGTTATCATCTGCATAAACTTAAGAACCTATACTTTAAGTCCATGGTCTAAATTATTATTATTTATATACATATAATGTGAGGAAATCAGCCAACTTGACCTTATAAGAAATTCTTATACGTACACACACTATAAACATGTCACCTCATAATATTTCCATATAAAATATATAATACTTTTCAATTATTCATTGATTAACTATTATTATTATATTTAATTATTATATTGAATTATTAAATTATTATTAATTATTAATATTTAATAATCATTAATTATATTATTATTATTATTATATTATTATTAATTAAAAACTCACTTTTAAAGTCTTTATTAAATCACCTTTTCAGAGGTAGACTTACAGGAAATCAAACTTTAAGTGAGTTGAGCTATTATACTGCCGAGAACCAGCGTCACCAACTTGTTGCATGCAAATTGTCTGAGTTTTTTGTTAAATTCCCAAAACAAGCTGATTAAGAACTCCACTCTGCTACACGAGAAGATGAAAGTTCTCAGCGTCGCCTCCCGATGGAGTAGATTTCGTATCTGTTTCGATAACAGTCCAACCTCCCACTTCACGAGTGTTTTATTATTATTAGTAGTATATTAATAAATTTTGCAAGATTATTCTGGATGTTTATTTATGTTAAATAGAGAGGAGGTGATTTTGCAATAGTAAACTTAGTTTAATCCAATGATATGATAAGTGTTTATTTGATGTTTGAGGTTACTGAAGTAAGCGCACAGATCCTGACTTTCAAAGGATGTTTAAATCTGTCATTTGGTAAATTCCAATAGCTATAGTAATGAGCAGCTGGTAAACTAAGATAGTTTGATATCATGAGTTATTATATAAATATTTATAGGATATATATATATATAATGTTGTAGATAAATTAAAAATAGGTATAGAACGGAATTATGCAAGAGTTTTAATTCATAGTAGGAATAATGATTGTAGAATTGCAGAAAGTATATAGGGCTGTATATATATGTACAATATAAAATCTAATGTACTATATATACTGAACTCCTCACTTATATAGAAACTATATAACGGAAATCCTTGGGTCGCATAAGGGTCTTATCATATATAATATATATATATATATATATATATATATATATATATATAATATATATATATATATATATATATAATATATATATATATATAATTTATATATATAAAGAGAGAGAAAGAAATTTTAAAATATACTTTTCAATAAATAAATTTAATCAAAATTTACAATAATAGTTATCGTCATCGTCAAAATTTCAATCTATGAGTTGTATGTGTTTACCTGTGGTTAATTCCGCATCAACTATATAGTATATTGGTGAGATCTTGGATCCTCGGATGACTTCAGACATAATGAGGGTAGTAGCATATCTAAAGTGTCAGTGATCGAATGATTCGATATGGACAACCTTACGGCCGTCCGCTTGCGCTTTTTTGAAACACGACACAGAGGATTACGACAGATGAGGGGCTCAGTGAATTACCCTCTGTGTTTACGCAGGTTTCGAGAGAGGTGCAGGGGAATCAAAATGGAACTTTTGAGGAACTTTACAATTCACTACTGAGAGAAATGAATGCGTGAATTGAAGGCCAGAAGCATGTGAGTGTTTAAGGAAAGAGGGTGAAGAATGAGAGAAATAGCACACAGAGATACAAGCTAGCGAGGGTATGAGATGGGTGTTGGTCTTGAAAAATGATATGATAACTTTAACAATAAAGAGTATGACGTCGTGAGAAGGGGGGAGTGGCACAGGGTTCGATGCACACCAAGAGCCTCGAGCGAACAATGGCGAAAAGATCGAGAAGCAGAGAGAAGGTAAAAAACTGCCTCCAAGATGACACACAAAACTCCAGGGACGTCAGTAAAGGACGGATGTGCTTGAGAGAAACGCACTCATGAAACGAGACCAGTTGGCGGAGGCCGAGAACTAAAGTGATCATAACTGAGGCGAGTAAGGACATCCAGCCACATGAGCGTAGGCCACCGGAGAGTTGTGGAGCTCAGGAATAGAAGCGACTCATGAGTGGGAAATGGTTGTGAAAGAAGAAAACGTGAGGCCCACCAGGGCCACGGGGAAGGTAATGAATGAACCCTCGTGCAAAACCAGTTTTCGAAGACCTTATACGCCAGTGATCGCCAAATGAGGCGTGGGCTCCCGTTACGCCGACATCCAGTCCCGCAGTGCAAATCTGAAAGACTTAAGGAGTGGATTTTCGTACATATCTTGCGACGAAGTTCTCACGTAAAACGTAAGAGGAGCACTGCTAACGACTGGCCCGCGTTATTTCTTGTCAACTTATTGTCATCAGTTGATCTCGTACGTGCCTTCTAGCACAACCTGCTTCTATTGTCTTTCAGAGAATTAGCATGTTCACGCGCCTACTACTCCCATGAAGGTTAATGAGGGCAGTGACAAAATCAGCACTAGGGATCAAAAAATACGCTCATACGTTACGAAGGCTATCAGAAGAGTAATGTACACAGCTTAAAGTCAAAACCCTCATGGAAGGGTAGTATGAAATATATTTCACCCCCTGCTCACATGCATTGAGCGGTCATTTTCTGTGCCTTTACGTGATCCGGGCACTCCGATGGCTCCCATGCACCCGTCACATCCCTGTCTACATCAAATGGTACAATTGAAAACAATACCCTCAATTTTCTCTTAAGCGGAAATACACTCACGTCTTTTCACCTTCGCTTGTTTTTTGGTTCTGGTTCATGGTTTTTTTGTCTTGATACGTTCCACGCTCCTTTTTCAATACCGTATTTATATTTTATTTCGTGCATAGGTATGTTTAATTGTTGAATTAGTGTACTTCCTGAAGGCACATCCATACGTCCACGCACCAAACATTGGTCCGTACCGTTGCGCACTTACCTGATTCAGACATGTACGTGCCGATGTTTTTTTCTCCCGTACGCACGCGCAGGTCTTCGGTCCGAACTTGCACGTCCATCCCTCCTCACGTTCTTTCATGAGTCGCTTCTGCCCTCCTCTGGTTGGTTGGTGGTGCTCTTTGGTGGGCCAAGTTACCCGTCGTCACGTTATCTCTCTCCATGAGGGGGTGTGTGATTTTTTACCCCGCCGCTGGGTTGGTGTTCTTGGAGCAGTTTTTACCCGCCCTCTGCTGCTGCTCTTGGTGTGCATCGAACCCTGGGCCCAACACCACACCACTCTCGGTGACTGCTTCCCCCACTTCGGCCCTCTCCACTCTCGGTGACTGGTCCTCAGCTTTGATCCCCTCCTCGAGCACTGGAGGGTATTTTCACTGACCCCCTTATCCTGTCGTATCCTCTGTGTCGTGTTTCAAAAGGAAAGCGGACGGCCGGCACGATTCGTATTCGTAGCCAAGTCTGAGCATCGTAACATAACTAGTGATGGGACGATGATGAAATTTTGACGATGACGATAACTATTATTGTAAATTTTGACGATGACGATGATTATAATTGAAAAAGTATATTTTAAAAATTTCTTTCTCTCTCTTTATATATATATATATATATATATATTATATATATAAATATATAATATATATATATAATATAATATATATATTAATTATATATATATGATATATATATATATATAGACGTATATATATATATATATATATAGATATAATATTATATATATATATATATATATATATATATAATATATATACTATATATATATATATATATATATATATATATATATATATATATATATATATATGATTTAAGCGATCAAAATTTTTGAATCCTTAGGTCTCATAATAATAATAATAATAATAATAATAATTAATAATAATAATAATAATAATAATAATAATAATAATAATAATAATAATAACACCTCGTGAAGTAGGAGGTTGACTTATCGACTCTCATGCGAGAGGACGCTGGTTCAATCTTCCGCGAAGCAGTTGGAGTTTTATCTTTTTTGGGCAATTAAAACTCGACTGCGAACACGTTGGTGACGCTGGTTTGGGATAGCCCACCCTTAAAGGTTTGATTTCCTGTAGTCCCTCTGAAAAGGATTTAAAGCACGTTAAAAGGAATTTTTATATAATAATTAATAATAATAATAAATAATAATAATAATAATTAATAATAATAATAATAATAATAATAATAATAAGTTAATCAATGAAAATGAAAAGTATTTATTAAAGGAATGAGGAGACATTTGTGGTCCGTTAAGATTTCTTAGGTCAAGTGGCTGCTTCCTCATATTATGTATAAAATATTTAGACCAGGATTAAATGTAAGGTTTCAAGTTTGCAATGATAACAAATTGGCTACCTCAGTAATAGATAATGATGGATGTATAAAGATTTAAGAAGATAATGAGAGCGGAATCGTTATGAGTCCCCTCAGGTTCCACTTCCTTCTTCAACCAAATTATTCTCTCCTCATAAATCCATGTTCGATCGTGCTTGTCTCTGGCCATTCAGCTAGAACAAGTGCGTATCGGGAGTGGAAAAATCGTTTCTCCTATCACTCTCGCATTTCATTCAGCTAGGAAATCGTTGCAGCGGATACTCTTCAACGAGCAAAGCAATCTTTCCTCAAACGAAAGTGTGCTAACCTCCTTGGTTCTCCTACTGACAAATCTTTCTGGCCTCTTGCCAAAAACATCTCTAGCAACTTCTGTAAATCTCCCTTTCCTCCTCTTATTCGATCTGATGATTCTGTTGCTGAAAAGACCAATCTCTTAAGCCTCATATTTTCCTCTAACTCAACCCTGGATGATTCTGGCATTCCTCTTCCTGCTCCTTCTCCTCTCAGGTGTCCTATGTCTTTGCCTGTGATTACATCTGATTGGGTGCATGGGACCTGAAATCTATGAACGTTAGGAAGGCGGGTGGCCCGGATGGCATTCCTTACCGAGTTTTGAGGAAGTGTGCTTACGTGCTATCCCCGCCCCTCTTTCAACTATACTCATTACGTCTCAATATTAGAACTTTCCCTCAGTGTTGGATGCTCGAACAAGTCCAACCTTTTCCGAAAAAAGGAAGCCTCTCTGATAATTCTAACTATCGCCCTATAGCTATCACTTGTATTCTATCTAAGATATTTGAAACCCTTCTCAACTCTCACTTCTTAGATTCATCTGGAAACTCATTCCGATCGCCAGTACGGCTTTCGGTGCTCGGGGTCTACTGGCGAATATTACTTTCCTATCTAACGATTTAGGTTTTCGCTCTTAGGAACTACGGGGAGACTTGCGTGGTGGTGCTTGACATATACAAAGCATTTGACCGAGTATGGCAGGCGTCACTGCTCTCCAAGCTCCCCTCCTTCTCTTTGCTTACTTATGTCTATCTTTCTTTCAAATCGCTCACTGTCGGCTGTTGTTGATGGGGCGACTTCTTTTTCTGTCAATAGTGGTGTTCCTCAGGGTTCTGTCTTATCTCCTACTTTATTCCTGCTTTTCATTAATGATCTTCTCACCTGCACCCCTAACTCTATCCACTCATATGCCAATGAGTCGACCCTTTATTCTTCAACTCATATCAATTCTGCTCTCTCTTTTACATCTAGAATTGCCTCTCGCCTTAATCTTTCAGATTCTATTCTCGCTGGTCTATATACAAGGTGTATACCAAGTTGAAATTTTCAAATTCCCTGTGTTTTCCCTGTTTTTTCCCTGTTCTTCCAAAATTTTCCCTGGACTAAAATAAATGATAAAAAACATCATTTTATCTTTGTTATCAATAAAGAAAAGTGAAAAAACGAAAGCCCTCCAGAGCCCACCCTCTAACCATCCCAGTAAACAAATTTTCTTGGCCAGCTTTCACAAATTTAAATGACATCATACAATTTGACATTTTATAAGTGAAATTTATATTTGCATTGAAAATTTTTTAAACAACTTCCAAAATTATTTATAAAGCCAAAGTTATGAACACAATCAATTAATTTTTTAGAATATCTCTCCTTTGTTCTTAAAATCAAGCCTTTGCTTTCATTTTGTCCCTTTTCTTTTTCCTTTATTTAAAATAAAAAATTACAATAAACAAAGTACACAAAAATATCAAAAACATTTGCACATTTCGTTTTTCTCTAAAAAATAAAATGAAAAAGTATTGATTGCGTTATCTTTTAAAAAAAAATGTAGTCAAAATTATTTGATTCTAAACAAAGCGATGGAAAACAAGGAGTCATTAATCTAAAAAAAAAACTGTAAGAAAAAAAAATAAAAAAAAAAAGAAATTTTGAATTGTAATTAGCAATTATCATTTGTATACTAAAAAATATTGAAGTTTTTCCCGGTTTCTCTTGGAGCGGAAAATATTTTCTTACCTTATTCTTCAGCACTCTTTTTAAATCTCAAGCTGCTAATTTCCTTTTTTTTTTTTTTTTTTTTGCCCTTTTTCCTTTTTTTTCTCTAAGGCCAGGCTACATAGTTTTTTTTTCTGTCAAGTAAACGCGTATATGTTCTCTCAAGAAAAGCATTGGGGCCAGTCAGACTAACTCTGATAGCATTGATCTCATTGATGTTCTCTACACCATATTCAACTCCTCCACAAGTAATTTTCAAGGTATTGGACTCTTTTACTAAGAGGTTTGGGGATGGCGGCGTGTTTCACGCAAATTTTTCTTGTTCTTGTAGACAATGTTTGTTTGTCGCAAACCTCTCTCTACAGAAGCGGATCCATGAAATAAAGGGAAAAATCAAAATAGATGTTTTACTAAACTTTCTTTTGTTTCTGTTTGACCGTTTACATTTTTAAAAATTTCAATCGAAAAAACCTATTCATATCTTCCTTTCTCAATCAAAAAATTTTCAAATCAAGGAACATAGGATATTAGATATCAGAGTTCATAATTCCTCTTTGATTATAGCAGCACGTGTTTAGTCGTTCGAAACCATCAATGTTCGCTTGATTATCAATGGAGAATTTTTCAACACACACTCAATAATTCTCTCAGATTATTAGAAACAAGCATTACCTTCGGCGGTGACAAACAACTTAATGTCCTTGTGATGGATATATTTATATGCGAGGAGCTTACTATGTTTCTACTAACTTCTAGATAGAGTACTTTGCAAGGAAAACATACAATCTTCTCCTAAATTTTTAAAATTTTCTGGGAGTTGCAGCTCTTCGCAGGTTTTCATCCTAATCCGTGGGATACGTGCAAGTTTCGGGTCTTGTCCTGCATAATGAAATTTTTTTTTTATCTTTAAAGTTAATTGTTCATTAAAACATTGACGTTCACTGAACAATAATGTCCGACGTTTTTAGGGGAATCTTTCAATCATTAAAGTTGTTAAACTTAACGTGACTCGAGATCATCATACAAGAAGGGCGTCAATGGGTCTTCACATGGGTCTTCACGTTGAAACTTCAATAGAAATCCTTCAACTGACGAGCTATCTGCTTCGAAAAAAACGCCAACTTTGCATTGTAATAAAGGATCCTCTTTAAGATATGATTTCACCTTTTATCAAACACTTTTGAATTTTTCAATTCCCCAACTTCTTCCACGTACTTTCGAAGTCTTGGAAGCAATCGAATGGCTGTTGTTGTGGCATTTACATTTTCAACCCATCTTGTCAAACAAAATTTAGCAGGAAACTCTTCAGAGCTTGTTATTTTCATGAATGTTCCCCTTCCAGTTCCGGAAAAATCTGTTAAAATAAATAATAGATGCCCTTTAATATTTCTAATTAAAATCCCGACTTTGCTAGCGTTTGCCCAGTTTGAGAGATCCATGGAAGAAAAAGTATCAAAAGAGGAAAATACCAAATTTCAATCAAATCTTGGAGTTTCGGAACAGTATTTATATTCTCTTTCAACAAAATAACATTCCATGACATTAGGTCCATCCATGAAAATATTGTCATTTTAAAATGATGTCAACAGCTGGACCCAAGCCCCTGCTTGAGAGATTTTCCAAAAAGATTCTCAGCTCGAAGTGTCGGTAAGGAACTGAGAAGTAAGATAACCGAGTTCACGTAAGAGCGACCGTAGTTTTAAGTCTTCCAAACTCTCACATTGTATATCCATTAAATTCTGATGCGACATCAAGACGTCTCCCATAATGTATAAAAGTAAATGAAGATAAGAATTTTTTTCTCAGATATCAGAATCAGACAACGAAGCGGCAAGGGATCATAGATCCATCGTAGTTTCAGTTGTAATTTGAAAATTAAACTTTGCTCAGACCAAAGGATTGAGCTAACCCGAACCATCAATGGGTCATCTTTATCTAAATTCTTTTGGCAACATTCCTGCCCAAAAGAACTAATAACAGTCAAATACACATTATTTCAAACTTTCTGTGCATCTTTTGCCTTGCTAAAAGAGACATCCAGGTAGAACCAACTGAGCTCCCTTGAGAACAAAACTTCATGCAGAATAACTTCATTTAGCATCTGTTTAGAAATCATTGAACAGTACCCAGTACTTTGCTTAAACAAAATTTTCATCATGTCCGCGAGCTGGATTTAAGATTGAGTATGCTCTGTGTTTCTGCTAACTTGCATGACTTTAATGGATCTTGTGCCATATATAAAAAGAAAAAAAATTCTTTTTTGCAGTAGATGCACAAAGCGTAATGTTCGATTTCGCTTTCTCGGAGCCATTTTGACCATTCTTGGAGCAGAGTGGTTCTTACAAAAACTTCGCAAAGTAAGTAGTCGCATTATATAATAGTTTTTCTTTTAAAATTTAAATATCACTATATTTTAGAGATGAAATGTCAGTGCCAAATAAAAAAGAGAGTTAGTTAAATAGTAAATGCGCTGATACTGCAGATGAATAAATTTTGATAAAAAATATTATATATAAAGATTCAATAACTCAAGAAGTATAAATTCTTAGGTCTAAGAAAAAGTTGATATATAAAATGTCTTACTGTAGTTGTAATTGAAACTTGTTTCATATATTTAATCAACAATTTAAATACAATTAACCGTACCAATTCATTCATATATAATGATATTCTTGTGCTCTTTACTTTCCTTCTCCTTCAAAGACAAAAAACACCTTTTAACATCCCTTGAGCAAACTGAGCTTCCTTAAGATCTCCCTTTTTAAGAGAATTTCAAAGTCAATATGTGCTTCCTATACTTCTTTAGGAGTTAAGCAAAATGATGCCTGAAATAAATTGGATAATTTTATTTTCCCTGTGTTTTCCCTGTTTTTCCTGTTTTCCTGCGAACACTTTCAGTTCCTGTATTTTCCCTGTTTTCCCTGTTTTCCCTGTTGGTATACACTATGATATAGAATTTCCGGATGGGGTCATCTCAACCTTGTGAAATTCATTTCTTTAAAAATCCAACTTCTACAAATCTCCTTCTCCAAAACACCTTCTAACTTTCCTATCTCTTTCGACGGTTATCTCGTCTCTCTTTTTGACAATATGAAACATCCTTGGGCTTTAACAAAAATCAAAAAATGTCTTGGAAACCTCACATCACAACAGTTGTAGGGCTCGCTCTCACTCAAAGAAAACTGAGAAGGTTCTGCTTAATTTACTGAACTTTTTTTCCTTCTTCTCAGTTGCTCCAGCTATACAAGGGTCTCATCCACCCATGTATGGAGTAGTGCTCTCATATCTGGGGGAGGGCTCTGGTTTCATCCGGCATTTAGACAGGGTTGAGTCAAAGGCCAAAAGGCTTATAAGCTGTTTTGTACTTTCCAGTTCACTTGACCCTCTATCTTTGCGGCGCGATGTTGGTACTTTATCTCTATCCTATAGGTACCGCAGCGGCAGGTGCTCGAGTGGAGTACATCACAATTGGGTAATCAAGAAAAAGCATTATGATAAGTGTGTACTTAAAGATGCGGAAGTAGATTTTGAAGTTGAAGATGGTGAGGATGTTAAAGTAGTTTGCCCTGGTGAGGTTAAAGAGCTAAATTATTGTGAGCATGGAATGGGTGGGGAGAATGGAAGTACAGGTGCAATAAAATGGAAAAGTGCTCTGTGGATTGATTGACACTGAGGCTCAAATTTCATTGGTGAATGCATCTATGGTAAGAGAATTAGAACAGTTATGTTGGCGGGTTTCTAGGAAATGTACGAGTGTAAAAATAAATGGTATTGGTACTGGAAAATTGATAGCTTGGGAGAAAGTAACTTTAGCTGTTAATTTAGGAGTGTTAATGAATATTGATCATAAGTTTGTTGTGCTTGAAAATGAGCAACTGCCCTACTGATTTTTTTATTTGGAGTTGAATTGTTAAGATTGCATGGGTTGTCTGTTGATGTTGGGAATGAATGGTTGTTGAAAGAAAACAAAGTGATTGTGAGGATGCAGAAAGGAGAAGTATGTGCTGCGAGTTTCGTTGGAGTGCTAAAAGTTGGTGTGGGTGAGGATGAACTGCTAAACATTAGGGATATTGAGGAAATGCAAGAAAAATGTATGACGATTTGTGAACTTAGAAATTGCATTCTTTCAGGTAGGGTAGTGAGTGAATGGGATCATATATTATATGAATTTAAGGTATTTGCTAGGAAGTTTGTAGTATATATGAATGTAGTATATTTTATTAGAAGACTTCAAGAGAATGATGTTTCTGTACCAGTGTTTTCATTGGTAGGTACTGTAGGGATTGTTTTAGTAGCTCAATAAGTTTGGGCATATGGGCAAGTTTAAATTGTGGGAGTGCATGAAAGAACAAGTGTTTATCCCATGGTTGAGAAAGATTGTGAATGATGTAGCAACTACTTGTGAGGAATGTCTGAAAGGAAAGATTCAGAGAATGTATACACAGCCATCTATTTTGAGACTGGAAGTGAGTGAGCCTTTTGAATTGGTTGTGATTGAATGCGTATCTTTTCCTGTAACAATTAGTGGGTATGTTGGAATGGTAGTAATGGTGGTCCATAAAAGTAAGTTTGCATATGCTGCACCAGTGAAGAATAAAACTAGTATGAAAGTTGCAAAGTGGTGAGAGAGGTTTTGTTGCCAATGTGTGTTTGTAAGCCTAAGCGGATGTTGAGTGACAATGGTCCGGAGTTTGTTGGTCAGTCATTTCAGCAAATATTGAGTTGGAGAATTGAGCATGTAAGAACCACACCCTATATGCCTAGTTCAAATAGTCTGGCTGAGAGAACGATTCACACTATGTGCGAAATGTTATGAATGATAAGTAAGAAAATGAATGGGATTATTGGTTAGGGAGGGTGTTGTGGTCTTATAATATGACAGTGCATAGTGCGACAGGTATGTCACCTTGTATGTATGTAATGAATTTTGAAAGGTTTGTAAGACCATGGTTAGGGTTGTCTGAGAAATATCGTGGTATTTGGAGAGAAGCAAGTAGGAAGTTTAAGTTTTAAGGTCGGTGAGAAGATTTTAAAGGAGGTGATTGAGAAAGGTCAATTAAGTGGTAGCAAAATGAGAGAGAAGTTTGAAGGGCCATAGGTGGTAGGGAAGGTTATGACCAATAGGGTTAGCTATGTTTTAGAGAAGAGAGTTAAAGACGGAATAATAGAATTTATAGCTCATCAATCTCAACTAAGATCATGGAGAGAACCACCTGAGTATGTTAGAGCACATCCCGTGTATGAGTTAATTAACAGAGATAGTGAAGAAAATGTGAAAGAAAATGTGGAAGAGTTGAATGACTCTTGGTTAGAAGGTAGTGAAATGGTGTTACTAGAGAGACGTAAACGACAAATGCATAGAGTAAAAAAGACAAAAGGATTCTTTAATGAAAGTAGGCAGGTGAATGACTTTCCTGAATTTTGGGGGGAAGAGGGTAATGAAACAACCAGTAAAACTTATACCATATGTAAATTTCCTTTTGATGACAGAGTGGAAGAAAAAGTTTTTCAGTTTTGCTAAGAAAATTTAAGGAAAATGTAAACTGTAGTAATGTTCATGCAAATGAGTTGAATAATTATGTGAGGGAGTAGAAGGCATTGTGAAAGAGTTGAGGAATGTGTCTGTGAGTGCAAGATCGAAAGAAATTGATGAAGAGCCTACTGAAATGTCTGAAGTGTTAGCTAGAGTGGAAGAGGATAATACATTAATAGTTTGTGGTATTGAATGTGGTGAGAATAAACAAGAGATGCTGCAAAATGTACAGCACAAGGGACCTTATACCAGAAGTAGAGGTAAAATGAAAGATTATGAGCGGGTTATGAAGAAAGGTTTTTAATAAAAGGTATTTAAACAGATGTTTGGGTGTTTTGGATGGTTCAGGAAAAATATGAGACAAACTTAGGTGGGAGGGATGTAGTAAGTTGGTAATGTTAATGTATTTTCTTTTTTTGTCTCATTTAAAAAAAATTTTTTTTTTCATGATTGCAAGTGCAAGATGAGTGAGTGTAAATGATACCTACTATTCTGGCTTTTCTATCTGCACCATCGTTCGTCATCCATTATTTTTCTGGAAGATTGATTGCTGATTTTTTTGTGCACATTTCAATGTTATTTGATTCTTTGATTTAACCTATTTATTTTTTTTTTAGGAATTATTATAATTAATTTTAATTTGAATAATATTGATCAGATTGGAGGATTTATTAGTGTTGTCGTGGTGTGGTAAAGGACCATTTTTAGTGTGAACCAACTCATTGTGGTTACAGGTGTGTATTTATTTATTTACTTCAATGTTACTATTAATTATGTTTTTTATTTCTGATCATTTTATGTGGTAATTTTTCTTTATGTTTAAACCTCTGTGATTGCTTTAGTATTATTATTGTTAAAGGGTGTGGTTGGATTTTTAAGTCAAGAAGATAAAACCATCATGCAGTTGGATTATTTACATACCTGTGTATCCCTAAGATAGATTTAAAATCAAAGAAAAAAAAGGTGCACCTCAAAATTAAAGAGCTCGAATTGAGGAATTCCCGATAGAAATTGTGGAATATATTTATGGGATTGACAATCATTTAATATTTGTAAAGGTTGTACTTGTATATTGAGGACAATTACTTGTATTTTTTTTTTCGGTGTTTTGTACTATGGGTATATAATATACTGAGTATATTCGTTTTGTTTTTTTGTACTGATTATACTTATCTGATTTATCAGTATATTTGTTTATTCCCTTTTTTTACCTGTATGATATATGCTTTCATTTGATCGTTATTTATTTGCTTAAGAATTTGAGTGGTGTATACATTTTTTAGAATTCCTAGCATCTTTCTGATGTTTTTGTTTTTATATTGATTTTTGGATAATTGTGATTATTTGCTTCTTACCAGCCGGTTCATGCTTCAGCTGTATATTATTTTTGTTGTCTTCTGTTTTCTGCTTACAGTGTTTTTCTTCCTGTACTGTTTTGATTTGTTTCAAGTAATAAACTTAAACTTGTGATTATTATTTTTTTGGTGTATTCCTTCGTTTCCCAGCTAGACACCCCACAAAAACCTAACCAAATTGTAGCCTAGATTTAAACAAACTCACTACACCAGGAAGGAAAGGCCTTTAAGCACTTACTTAACAAATTTTCTAGATTGAGTGATGCAAAGGTTAAGGAAGGTATTTTTGCTGGGCCACAAATTTGACTACTTGTAAAGGATCCTGCATTTGACGTAGTTTTGGAGAGGAAAGAAGAGGAAGCTTGGGAAGCCTTAGAGGGAATTATACATGGATTCTTAGGCAACAAAAGAGATGATAATTGCATTCAGTTGGTTACAGTACTTCTGGAAAAATACCGTCAACTAGGATGCAACATGTCCCGTAAATTCATTTTCTCCACTCCCAACTGGCCTTTTTTCCCTTCTAGTTGTAGAGTTGTCAGTGAAAGATTCCATCAGGATATTTCTGTAATGGAACAAAGATATCAGGGCCGTTGAAATGAAGCTATACTTGCGGATTACTGCTGGTCTGTGTGTAGGAGTCCTCCGAAACTCACTTACATTCAGCAAGCCAAAAGAAAATGATCTCATGAAGCCACCACATGATCCCCTTCACACCGAACCACCTGCCAAGTATTCATCCATTAATTTAAAACTCTTAGAATGTTGCTGTCATTAACAATATTTAAAAAGCACTTCAATGTTGTTGGCATATGTAATTAAAATGTATCGTTTTCTCTTAATCCATTAAAATAACATATTTCCACCTATTGTATATCACAGAAACTAGAGCTAATAAAGATTTTTCTTTGTTATATTCATTTTTCTCACCCAAAAATTAGTAAGATTACGCTAATAAAGTTGAGGAAACATTTAAAAAAAATTTTTTGTTGCCCAGTGAATTAAGCTTATATCCTATTCTTTTGTGAGTACAGATTTAAAAAAGATTTGAGTTTCTTCAAGAAGGTTCAATATCTTGATCCATCTTAAATTCCTCTAAAGTTTCAACCATTGCTTTAAAAACTACTCTAAATCAATTTTTCACCCACTTTGTTTCGTACATTCCATTTTAGATTCGTCCATTTTTTCACTGGGAAAATCTTTCCTGTTTTTTCTATTAAGAGTTTTCGCCTTGGTAAACTAAAATAGTTCCCAGTAGTTTTCACTGTGCCAATAAAGTTTCTAATGTGTTGTACTTCTACGAATTCTCTTCATTGCTGCTGCACCAGCATGTCATTGGCCAATCAGAATGTCCCTATCTATTTCAACCTTGGTAGTATTGCCTCTGCTAGAGATTCTCCTCCTGTGCTTTTTCAACAACCACTAAACCTAAGAAATCTTCACAAACCATAAATATGTTTTCCTCATTTCTATTAATATATACTCTTAATTTGCTTTATTATTTTTATTACTCTTATAAACTAAAATTAGGAGACAACCCATGAGACGTTTTTTATAGTTCAAAAATTGTACACTTTGCAATCATAATTATTCTCAGAAAGGAAGAATGACATGTGGATTAAGAACTATCTAAGCAGCAAGCACAAAGAAAATATAGAAAGGAAAATGAGTAAAAGAGTAATGGATCTCCAATTCCAGCTTTAAGAGCAAACCAGATTACTCTTGAAACTAATATAGAAATACAAATGAAAAATTATAAAGGATGGATATAGTAAATTTACAGAAATGATAATAGTGGACGATCTTGTTTCGTCACGTTGAAATTCTTGGCTTTGTACAGCTAACGAAAGTATCAGTCTCTTTCAACACACTACTCAAAAGAAATACTACAGAGATATTATTTGAAAGTAAAATTATAGTGTCAGAATTAATAACTTTTATCAAATCATCATCCAAGCTAGCTTTCTCCACCGACGAATAGTCAGATACTCAATCAGCAGTTTCTTTGTTTTCTCTGAGTAGTCATGCTGTTCACAATTATTTCAAAAGCCAAATTTTGCGTTATGCACTGAAAGTCATACAGGTGAATATCATAGTGACGTATTTAATGGAGTGCTGGCAAAATGGAACCCATCCCCAGATGGAACCCATCCCCAGATGATGTTCATTCACTGTGTCATGAGAGATGCTGGTGCTAATATAACGAAAATTTTGTTTCTTTCTTGAGTGAAAAACACAAACTCCCTCTGTCATCAACATTAGAAATGTTGTGACATCTCAAACAAGTCAGCGAAGTTCTCTCAAAATATAGGTCAATTGCGGCACACTTTAATCATTCGACCATGGCTCAGTAAGAACTAAAGAAAATAAAGGCCAGAATTAAAGATAGCAAATTTCAGCAATACATGACATTACTCTACAAATTAAACTTAATGCTCTCTGCCAGTACGGCCGCTCTGATTATAAAATAAATGTCTTCCCATATCATGACAGTTCTATTCTAACAGTTGTATCATTGTACTTCAATCATTTAAATATATCATTATGATAATTAACAAACACTTGTTTGTCATCCTCTCGTAATAACTCTGAAGAGAGTTAATATCCTCAGGCAAGGAATAAAATGAGTCAAGAAATAAAAATGATGGGAGAGATGATATTGAGATCTTTCTCTCCTCTAAATTTATGGTTTGGTTACATTTGTTATTGTGCCATCAATGATGGAGAAAATGAACACCGTAAATGTAAAACTATTTGTATATCTATCACATGTTAATTCTGATAAACCTCGGAATTGAAATATAAAAGGTGCTAACTGTGTTTCCATTAAATGTAATTATTAATTTTTTTTGCAAAAAAAAAAAATAGCTTTTGTAAACCTGCCTTTCCTATTCCTACTGTCTCTGATAAATCTGTAGCTAATACACCTGTTGAAAGCATATATATATATATATATATATATATATATCATAATATAAATATGCTGTTATATATATATAAATATATATATATATATATATATATATATATATATATATATATATATATATTTATGTTGTGAAGAAGCAAGCTGGGACCGAACACTCGTACCCGACTGTGAGTTGCCTCTCTCCACTGTATTCTCACAAACAGGTCGAAGATTCGAGGAAAGAAAACGAAGATTTAGAAGATTCCAAAATAAATAATATATCAATGAGATTTTGTGATGTTCTAAAGACATTGGTTTGAAGAAGGTCTAGTAGAACAAGGAACCACCTGACACCTTCAAGTTTAATACAGGTGGAGTTAGGCCTTATACTCCCCTGTAACGAGGAGTTAATCACGGGACTCAGGTGGCCTGCTTACTTGACACTTTGGTAGTTGTGAACTTATAATATATAAACACTTGTGATAACCATCTACTGAATCTTACTAAATAATGGTTTGTGTATTATATAGATCGTTTGGTTCGTTATAAGTGTTTCAAGACAGACCAAAGATTAAAATATATCAATAAAGCATCAAAATCAAGGATATTGACACTCCATAAGTTTTATTTACTTAGCTCGCTCAATTAAATAATTGGGATGTTTGTAAGTTATATATAACACAAATCCAACCCCAACAATATAATAATAAAGGAATGAGTTAATGGAATATCCTTATAATTGGTTAATATACATTGGAAAAACCTTACAAAGGTCCAATATTATCAAATATGTTACAAGAGCCTTAGACAGCTCTGGAATCAAATTAAGTGCGACAGAACGCTTTCCAAATGTACTCATGCATATGAAGTTAAAGGAGAATCCACTAATTCAGACTCAACAGAATAAATATCGATGACTTAACTAGCAGGATTGACGAGGAGAAATGGGATCAAAGAAAGATATGGATTCAGGAATGGATACAACTATATAAATGGTGAAAGAAACGAAAAAGATTTCAGGATTAGTCAACTTAAATACGGCAGCAAGTGGTAGGTTCGGGAATGAATCCCAGGACCATATTGATGAAGAAGGTTCAGGATTGAATCCCAGATTTAAAATAAAAGTAAGATTCAGAATGAATCCCAGCATAAAAAGAAGCGGATTCAGGAATGAATCCCAGGATGAATCCCCGCTTTTAGAACCCTGTTAAAATTAAACAGTAATTGGTATTTGCATCATACTTTCTATTTACATATTTTATAATTAAACATGATTACATGGATCTTTGTATGTTAAGAAACCTACCTTGTAATGTCCAAAAGGGGTTTCTTCAATGGAAACAATAGTGATGTCAATGGTTTGTAAACTGTAAACAAAGCGTCAAGTTTACTATCTTATATCAATACATAAGGTTATAGTTTTTACATTAAATAGGATTACATAAATTAATTAAGGTTCTTTGTTTGTAATTACTAACCTTGAAAATATATACAATGGTTTTTCAAGGTCTTCGATTGATTCTTTACTATATTTGAGCACAACTACAGACTTCACAATCATATGCTCCTCAGTTATTATTATTGGTCTTATTTTTTTAAATATATACAATTTGGGACCAATACTTCATAAACAAAATAATATATTCATGAAAGATTATTACTAGAAAAAGAATATAACATTAGAGTATCATGAAACATTATTAAAGTTTATCATAAATGAAGCCATAGATAAAATCATCATCCAGGCTGGAACACAGCCCAGACTGGATCAATGAATAACTTAAACCTAAATATTACTATGATTAAAATATTGGATTACCAATTGCCGTCATATTTAAATATTTCTCCATGTTGTCTCCTACTAATCCAAGCCCCCACCTCAATTTTCCACGTCGTTCAAAGAAAGACGGGAGTGAAGAGGCAAAGAGCATAGAAATGAAAACAGCGCAGAGAAGGATACTCAGGATTCTCAATATCTTAACTATAAATAATTTTACAATAAATATTTTTACAAATTTCTAGAACCTATGTGTCCTCTTCAAGAATGAAAGACTTGCAGCAGCTTCTTTTTCTTCATTAAACTCTTGCAATAATACGGAAGAAGTCATCTGCTGTTGTTGTTCTGTCATTTCATCCCAGTGAATCCGCTCCATAGCCCAACGTAAGCTTGTACGCAGTACAACCCTAACATGGGGATCCAGAACAGACTCAGAGTTACATGGGGCAGTTGAAGAAGTGTAACTACAAGAGGGTTGTGGTTGATTCGAAGGTCCAGAAGAATTGTTATACTGTGGATAGTTCGACCGGGAAGGCTGAACATAAAGATTACTATATTCTGGTACTTTTTCTGAAGGATAAGCTCTAGGACCTCTAAAATAATCGGATGAGAAAGAAGATGTTGATTGAACTTGTTGTTCAAGAGGTTGAGCTTGGGGAACAATTTCTGCGGGATAATCATAAGATTGTGAAGAAGACGAAGGTAACACAGAATTTTGGGCCATTCGGTCAGTTGAATAAGGACGAATGGACCTTGATGATCTTGGTCGTCTCTTTTTGTTTACCTGAGAACGAACTGTAGGAGAGTTATAAGGAACAGTTCTCACAGATATTTTGTTAAGTTTAAATAGATTTCCACATTTATTCATTAGGGATTCTAAGAATAAACGGTTTGGATGTAGACCATCCAACAACAAAGGTGAGTTCAAGTTTAAGGTTTCTTTGTTGAGATACTTGCTATGAGGGGTGACATTAAGTACTCCGCCTTTAGCAATGCTTTTATGATATACATCAAGTATGTCGGTTCCTCTGACGATATTTTTATCCGGCCACTGGTATTTCTCTTCCATAATCGACTCGAACAGGCGATAGCTGTAGATGGAATGCTCCCGCATCATTTCTGGTGAGAGTACTTATCACCGATGGTATAATTTGTACACTGAGGGCCCCAATCACGGAGGATGCGTTTTTTGTTATAAGCATGTAAGTCTTGGATTGGGGGAATATATAAATAAACCTTAACTTGAGGATTCTTCTTTTTAGCGGCCTCAGTTATTTTTTTCATTATCTCAGGAACCGCTTCTACGGAAAGATCCACAACAGGCTCGAAGACTGTGGCAATATTTTTGTCGTGATCTTGTAACTCTCTCCGTTTCCAGGCCATGGTGGTTAAGGACCATAAAAATATAGTTTTCACCTCGGGGTCATTAAGTTTTGAACCCTTACCAGGCACGAAGGTAGTGTGCGGCCCGAAGCATAATCAGATTTCACCGAGATACCGTGTTTCAGGTGAAGGTATCTTTTTTGATTTTTGAAGATGGAGACCTCGGAAGAGCCCACGGCTAATAATAATGGCATGATGAATCGTCCTGATACTCTGGGATACCGACAGAAATGTTTCTAATGTACCCAAGCCGATCAACTCTGAAAAGCATCATATATCCGTCAAAAATTGAGTCATGATAGAATTTCCAATAACAAAAAAAACATGCATGAACATTCCCTATACTAAGGTAAATATTTTTATTAACAGAATAACAGTCACGAAGCGAAAAACTGAATTAGAGTAAACTAACTCATTTTTACCTTCTCTATTTTCTCAAATGTACCCAAAAAAATTTTTTAAAACAAGAGGTAACATTATAAGCTTTGAGAAATCGACTATTTATTCTAGAGAAAAGAGGGAAGCAAATTTAATTCTATAAAATTTTAAACTTTGATTTTAGAAAAGTGGGATATATTTTTAAATTTCAGTAGTCAGAAAATGGTTTTGCTTGGAAAATTACAATATTTTATTAATTGAAAAACCCGTCATACCTCAGTACAATGAAATTTTTTACTTATCATCATTGTATACTCTATTTTAAAAATAAAAATAATATGGGGAAGTCTTTTTCCTGATTATTTTTATTTTCAGTATTTTTACATATTCCATTTGGTCCTATGATTTTGAAGAGAGAGAGTCTACTCATCCAGGCTATTTGCATCTATCATGAGAACGTCTTAGTATCTCCTTCAGGAACCGGGAAAAATCTGCAAAATAAGTTTTAAAGCTCCTCCACTCCACAACCTGTCATGAAACATGACAGGCTCGTTGGAGCCGAGGAACCGGTAGATACCTATGTACATATATGTACACATATATATACAGGTTCAATATATATATATATATATATATATATATATATATATATATATATATATATATATATATATATATATATATATATATATATATATATATATATATATATATATATATATATATATATATATATATATCTTTTTTAGAGGTATGCGGTTTTCAATGAATATATACATACTAGATATATGTATTTTTTTATTAAAAATATACTGTATATATTTATACCGTATATATATTTAACCATTTTTGGTTAAAGAAAGTAGGTAAATCAGCCACACAAGACTTTTTAGATAGATAGTTGAATATTTTAATTTTTAGTCTGCAATCATACACGAAGAGTCCAGACACACAAAGATCAATTATGCAAGAATCATTTATACTAGGATTTTTCGTCTCATAAGTTGAAAATTTTGACGATCAGGCACACACTAGTAAGCATTCATTCAAGACAACTTCATGAAGATGTTTTTAGAACAATAGTTCAGAAGTAAGTTTGCTTAAGAAAAATAGGAATAAGACTTCTTACCGTCTTAGAGTATATATTATCTGATTTCATTTGTTTTAAAGATCATGATATGTGGGATAGAAATATTTTAGATTTATTTTTCAGTCAGTAAGTGAACAACAGAACTTTTTAATTATTTTTAAATTGTTAAACATTATCAACCAGATGAAGCAAACTAACCTTTATTCTCGGGCTTACTTCATCTTGAAACACAACAACATGTCATTTATAGTACGAAAAATTAAGTTTATAAAGAGACTGATCCATAAATTTTATTCATTGCTAAGTGACTAGCAGATAGTTATAGTGAACCCCATTAAACATTTTTAAATAACAGGTTAACTTATCTAACTCTTCCATATATTAAGGGTTTATTATTGGTATAATATATGTGAACGTTAGTTTTAAAAATATCAGCAAAAGCTGTTATAACTTCTGGTATTGACCGAGTTTTAATATGTCAGAGGTCGTTTCTGGACAATGACCTTGAAGTTTATATTTTACTGGATGCTTTTGTAATTCTGCGATAAGAACATCTCTCACTCTAGATATTATCTACCGATCCCATATAAGAAGAAAAACATTTATATAACAAGTCCCCTCCTCCGCTGATTTCTAATGGAAAGAAGGAATGAAATCCGAAGATGGATTTTCGGGAACTTCCATATTATCATTTACGGAAATCGGGAAAGAGCATCGGCAACTATATTTTTAGGGCCCGATATATGACGAATGTCAAAGTCATATTCATAGAGCTCCTCCATAGTTCTAGCTAACCTTCCGTCAACCAGACTCATATTTTGTAAATAAATGAGCGGCATATGGTCGGTAAATATAATGAATTTTATACCACGGAGGAAAGGTCTAAGGGATTTGACAGCCCAACGCAAAGCAGTTAGTTCTTTATCAATTACTCCATAATTTCTCTGAGCCCCATTGAAGGTCATAGAAATAAAAGCAATTGGTTTGCGTTCGCCGTCTTGGATTTGGGAAAGGCAAGCACCAGCCCCAAGGTCTGAAGCATCCACATGTAGTTCCATGGGAGAAACCTCCGGACTATAATCAGGGAAACCTAACAATGTGGGATGGACTAAAGCCTCTTTAAGTTGATCGAAGGCCTGCTGACACTCCGGCGTCCATTTAATGGATCTACCACCAGTCTGGCATGATAAAGGCTTACGATTTGAGAACAATTTGGAATATGTCGCCTATTAAAAGTTTACCATTCCCAGAAACTGGCGTAATTGTTTTACCGAAGTGGGGACGGGAAATTCTAAAGCTCCTTTGATATTTTTCTGAAGGGGAAGTATTCCTTTCCGTGATATATGGTGACCCAAGAATTCCACCTTAGTACGACACAACCGGGTTTTACTGGGTTTAAGTTTGTACCCGTTTTTCTCTATTGCAGAAAGGACACGATCCAAGGTGGTTAGATAATCATCTATATTTTTACTGAGAATGATAATATCATCTAAGTATATCATAACCTCGGACCATGGTAATTCTTCCAACACCAACATCATACCACGTTGAAATGTTGCTGGACCATTCTTTACACCAAAGGGCATTTTTAAATATTCGTACTGTGCAAATGGGATGGAAAAAGCAGTTTTTTCAACACTCTCGGGTTCCATTGATACTTGATAATAACGCGGACCAGATCTATTGTTGTAAAATATACATTACCATACATATTATAAATCATATCTATTAGGTTAGGTAACGGGAAGGAATCGGTCTTAGTAACACTATTTAGTTTCTGGTAATCGATACATAACCGTAACTTACCGTCAGGTTTTCGTACAGGAACCACAGGAGCTGAATAAGGGGATTTACTAGGTCTAATAATATCCTGCTCCAACAGTTCATGACATTGTTTTTCTATTTCTTGAGCCAAAGGGCCCTGGAAACGACGTACTGGTAATCTCACAGGTCGGCCAGTTTCTACCTCGATAGAGTGGGTGATATTTGTAGCCACTCCAACGTCGTGGTCACCGAAACTGAGAGCCGATTTATGTTTTAATAACACAGCGATTAATCGTTTCTTTTCGAGGTCAGAGATAGGAATATCCGCAAAGCAAAACTCCTCCTCCAACTTAGTGGAGGACCATACGTCTGCTAAGTTGATTTCGGAATTCATCGTCTCTACTGGCCTAGTATTAACTTGAAGAAGATCGTCTTCCTCCAGGGAAAACAAGCTACCTACTACAGTACCTTTTCTATAATAGTGAGGTGTATCGGAAGGATTTAATAGAGCGATTCTACACGAGTCTCTCAAGTCCAATACACCCGGGATTGGAACAACAGGTCCCATTGGCTCTGATTGAAAACCTACCAAGGAAGAGATCTCAGATGAAGGACAACTTACATCCACCATCTGACAGGAAAAAGGGGGACAATTAATGGAATTTACCGCGACACATTTATAAAAAGGGATTTTTAGACTCTCATCCCTACCTATGGAATTTATACAGTCATCAGTTCTATGTACTAATTCACGCGTAGTTAAGTCTGGGAGAAGGTCATTTTCTTTTAATGCGACAGCTCCCAAAACTAGCGGAGCTGGCATAAATTCCTGGGGAACCACCAACAATATGACGGGCTTAGACACATAATCACTGTCAGGGAAGTGCAAATTACATTCAGTATAGAAGTCGATAGGTACTGAATGTTCACGGACCAGACCACTGATGGCGTTAACTTTTATATCCACAGAGGGCCGTAAGGGTAAGTTCTTCATATACGCCTCGGTTATTTAAGTGCTGATTAGACTAATTCCAGCTCCACTGTCTACCATACACCCATAGAAGCCAGAGCTGTTGGGTACCAAAGCGACTGAAACAATCAGAGGCCCTCCCTTGAAAGGGTACAATGTACTTTACCATCGTCTTTAAAAAGAGGGATTTTCTAAGGGTCTTTGTTTCATCTGGAGGTCGTTCAGTTCTCAGGGATAATTTTTTAGAAGTTTTAAAATTTTCTGCGCCTCCATCATCATTGACTGAGTCTATCAAAGGGTTATTCTCCACCAGGGGACTCAGTTCCGGGGAGATCAGGAGTTTAAATTAGGATCATACCGCACCTCATCATTCGCGCATGGATTTAAATTTTTAATTCTACATGCTTGGACGATGGAAACCTGTGATTTGTCGAATGATTTGAAGAATACAAACTGGAATATACTCTTTCTAAGGGAACATTTCTAGGGGAAGAAGGCTCTTTGTAAGGATTATGGGACTGGGGAGGAGCACTGTGTGAACACCTCATCCCAGCGTGAGGCCCCCCACAAAGCAGACTACTTTTCTAATATTCGGGGAAGAGGAAGGAGAATTCCTAGATCGACAGTTGGCCCTGATGTGACCTTTCTTTTTGCAGTAACTGCATACTCCAAGGTATTTGTAACACTCCTCCATAGAGTGACCTGTTTTTTCACAGTAGTGACACAGAACATTTCTCCGGTCAGCAGCCTTAGGACGGTTCTGTGAATTTGAATTATGGTCAGGACGAACTGTATTATCATGGTTTTTGTAACTATTGGTGGAGTCACGATAGTAACGACTACCACTATTTCGTTCTGGGGGACTACTTTTATTCTTATGGACCTGACGATGATTATTTTTGGATTTAGGCTTACGTTGTTCGACTTTGTGATGCAAAACATCAGTCCATCCAGGGAGTGCAGTATTTATCCGGATCACGGATTCCAGAGATTCATCTAGGTCTACTTTCATTTCGGTCTTTCGGGCATAAGTTGATTTGTCGACCTCAATTGGGGTTGCTTGGGAAATGGAATTCGGGAAAGCGGTATTCTCGCTGTCTAAAGAGTCCGCAAAATTCACTATATTTTCCCATGAAGCTCTACTATAACCGTCCAACTCCTGCATTTTAATATATTGACGTACGAATGTTTCAATATAAGGAGGCAAACTACAAAGAAAAGCTATTCTAAGGGAATCATGATCTCTCATATCGTGTCCATGATATGCTAGCCAGGCGTTCCAACCGAAGGGCAAACATTTTGATGCTCTCGTTGGGGTATCGATGAGCGGCATGATACTTCTGTATTCTATATTCTTTTTTCTTTCTTTCCTCATCTCGATACCAACATACTAGATTATCCCGTACAGAGAAGTATTCACGGTCATCTTTTATGATTTCTCGGTATATATGAAGAAATTTGCCTTCTAGCTGTCGACCAAGCAGTCTTAACCATTGGTGATGGGCATTTGGATAGTGAAGGCTACAGTAAGCCTCAAAATCAGCCAAGTAGACTAAGAGATCTTGTTCTGATTCATATTTAAATTTTCCAGGGTCCACAACCTTAAGTTTCTGAGAGTTCTTGAGTAACTGAGTAAGAAGCACAATGGCTTCCTCCAGCATGTCAAGCCTCTGTTTCATGTGTGGCCCTGAATACATGGAAGGTTCATCGCTTTCTGGATTACGACGTTCAGAAGATCGTTGAGATAATCCTTGTGGAAAACAGCCAGAATAAGACCTAGGGTCAGTTGAAAACATCTGGTGCTCCGGATATTGATTTAAGGGAATTTGTTCTCGGTGGGGTTGTAGTAATTTATTATATTTTTCGGAGAAGTCAGACTCTCCTCTATTTACAGGTGATAGAGAATATCTATCGCCTCTATCCATGTTGGAATTTCTCAAGAGCGACTTAGGTTGGGTAAAGTAATTTACTGGGGGTTTAGAATTATGAAGAAGATTGGGATTAGGAAGAAGTTTAGGGTTATGAAGAAGATTATGATTAGGAAGAAGATTATGATTAGGAAGAAATTGATTTTTGGTATTTTCTACAAAACTGGGTGGATTATGAAGAAAAGGTTTGAATCGTGGTTGAAATTGGGAAACTAAGGAAGGTTTATAATCACGATCATAGAAAGAAGTGGTATTTTTAGTCATTGGCAAATTATGGGAATCGAAGCCAGAGGGGATACCTTGTCCTCGATCATGGAACGTTCTGTGTTCAGCATTACTGACTGTATCATTTACTTGAGCAAATTGCCTTTCACTTATCAATTTATCCTTATTGAGTTTAATCAATAAGGTATCCATTTCGGACATAGTGAAAGGTTTGTCAGAGTTGGGAACTAAATGTAAGTCAGAGTTGGTAACCAAGGGTATGTCAGAGTTGGAAACTTCTACCCTGTCTTTATTTTCCACATTTACTCCTACATTCATTTCTAATTTGTTTTTATTCTGATCATCACGCAGACGCAGGTCTAAACGTGGATTTAAAGCGACAGCTGCAAGAGATGGATCGAAGTCCAAAACCTCTTTGAAAAAACTCCGTATCTTTGAGTTGCTGATTTTTTTCTGACATTTTTTTTTTTTTTACTTTAAGTTCAAAAATAAAGAATTTCAAAGTATTGGAGGGTTATTACTAACTAACTCTCGAATCTGTTCAATGTAAGTACAAAAAAGAAAATTTAATCGAAGAGAACTGAAGAGAATCGATGATTTTCAAAATAATAAATGACGATGTGAGCGAGAGCCACAATCCTTGTGCACACCAGCGAGCAGGAACTCAAACAGAGTCCCTGTTCGGGCGCCACTTAATTTATTTATGTTGCGGAGAGAAGCAAGCTGGGACCGAACACTCGTACCCGACTGTGAGTTGCCTCTCTCCACTAATTCTCGTAGAGTCGAAGGTCGAAGAAAACGAAGATTTTGAAGGTCAAAATAGAAAATAATACGTCGATGAGATTTTTGTGATGTTCTAAAGACGTGGTTTGAAGGTCTAGTAAGAACAAGCAACCACCTGACACCTTCAAGTTTAATACGGAGCAGGTTAGGCCTTCTCCGTAACGGAGGGAGTTAATCACGGGACTCCGTTGCCCTGCTTACTTGATGACACTTCAGTGAGGATTGTGAACTTTTATAATGTATAAACACTTGTGATAACCATCTACAGATCTTACCCAGATAATGGTTTATTATTATATAGATCGTTCCCGGATCTTTACTCGACGGTTAATCCGATAGAGTTCTTGAAGATTAAGAATATATCAATAAAGCATCAAAATCAAAGGATATTGACACACCATAAAACGTTTTAGCTTTACTTAACTCGCTCAATTAAATAGTGGGATGTTTGTGAAGATTTAAAATATAACACAAATCCAACCCCAACAATATAATAATAAAAGGAATGAAGTTAAATAGAATATATCATATAATTAGTTAATATACATTGGAAAAGTATACAAAGGGTCCAATGTATCAAATATGTACAAGAGCGCAGACAGCTCTGGAATCAGAATCGAGAGTGGAAACCAAACGCTTCAAATTTGCTTTCATGCATTTGAAGTTAAAGGAGAATCAGAAATTCAGACTCAACCAAGACAAATATACGATGACTTAACTGAGATTGACGGGGAAAATGGGATCCAAAGAAAAGGTATGATTCAGGAATGAATCACAACTATATAAATGGTGAAGAAGCGGAAAAGATTCAGGATTGAATCCCAGCTTAGAAATGCAGCAGCAAGTGGTAGGATTCAGGAATGAATCCCAGGACCAAAATGGCCCGATGAAGAAGGATTCAGGATTGAATCCCAGATTTAAAATAAGCAGTAAGATTCAGGAATGAATCCCAGCATCAAAAATAACACAGGAGATGGATTCAGGAATGAATCCCCGGAACAAAACCCTGTTAAAAATAAACAGTAATTGGTATTTGCATCATACTTTCTATTTACATATTTTATAATTAAAGCATGATTACATGGATCTTTGTATGTTAAGAAACCTACCCTGGTAGTATCCAAAAGGGGTTTCTTCAATGGGAACAATAGTGATGTCAATGGATCCTACAAGACAGTAAACTTGAAAATATATACAATGGTTTTTCAAGGTCTTCGATTGATTCTTTACTATATTTGAGCACAACTACAGACTTCACAATCATATGCTCCTCAGTTATTATTATTGGTCTTATTTATTTAAATATATACAATTTTGGACCAATACTTCATAAACAAAATAATATATTTATGAAAGATTATTACTAGAAAAAGAATATAACATTAGAGTATCATGAAACATTATTAAAGTTGATCATAAATGAAGCCATAGATAAAATCATCGTCCAGGCTGGAACACAGCCCAGACTGGATCAATGAATAACTTAAACCTAAATATTACTATGATTAAAATATTGGATTACCAATTGACACCACTTACGCACGAACAATATCTCCCTTATATATATATATATATATATATATATATATATAATATATATATATATATAGATATATATATATATATATATATATATATATATATATATATATAATAATAATATATAAAATAATATCTATATGTTTATATATATATATATATATATATATATATATATATATATATATATATATATATATATATATATATATATATATATATATATATATATATATATATATATATATATATATATATATATATATATATCAACTCAATTTTTATTTTTAGAAATTTGTCAAGAAAAACTGGTGCGATGTGCAATCAAAGACCTGCACTGTTAGTTTTTCTCGTTCTCCCTCCGCACAGCACCGCTCCAGGCCGCTGAAATTTTGATGCTCACCGCACCGAACCCGGTGCGTCGGCCAACCCTACTTCATAATTTAACACACCCACATATTTCTCTTGCACTACTAATTGATTGATTAAATTAGATTTTGACATATTTGCATCCGACAGGGGCGTAGCCAGGAGGGGCTGAGGGGGCTGTAGCCCCCCCGAAATTATCGACAGTGCAATTTTTTCAGCAGAAAACAAACTACAAATATATATATATATATATATATATATATATATATAGATATATATATATATATCTTTATATATATATATATATATATATATATATATACTACTGCCTGCTATATATATATATATATATAAAAGAAAATATTGAAGTTCTTATTCAGAAAAAACGAAAGCATAGACAAACAACTGGACACTCAAAATAAGAAAAATGTGAAGGAAAATAAGAGAAAAACTTGTACCAATAATTTGAAACTATACGATTTATAAGCTGGCTGACAAAGGTCTACATGGGAACTCAGTGACTCTAGGACCGTGAATTATCAACTCAGCTAATGACGGAAATTTTAGAAGCCTTCTTAGGTTTCGAGCAAATGGAGGTGACCAAGTTTTGAATTCAATGCATACGAATACGATGATACAGAATGAAATCATACAGTCATTTACTCAGCTTATACAACGAAAAATAGGAAGAAGTTAATAAAACAATTTTTTTAGTATTAGCTGATGAAACAACTGATATTTCCCAAAAAGAACAGTTTTCACTTTGTGTAGGGTACGCGATTGGGTGGTGATGGAGCTGATACAACTTTTACTTTAAGAGAGAATTTTTTATCATTTGTTCCAGTTTATGATATCTCAGGGAAAGCATTGGCAAATGTAATTTTGGAAAGACTCGGCTATCTTGGTTTAAAACTTGAAATTTAAGTAGGCCAAGGATATGATGGAACCTCTTCCATGAGAGGCGAATTCGAGGAGTGCAATCTGTTATGAATAGGTATCCTAAATATACACACATTGTGTGGCACATTGTTTTTAAATCTATATCTCTCAGACTCTTCTAAAATTCAGGCAATTCAGAAACGTCTTAGATTCATCTCTGAAATATGCACTTTTTTTTTTATCGAGTTCGAAGCGCACAAAACTTCTGGAAGATAAATAAAACAGTTTTCAAGCCCAACCAAAATAACAAAGAAATCAAAGATGTGCCGAGACCAGATGAATTGTGAGCAATTGTCAAGCAGTTTTCCTTACAAAGACTCTTGAGTAATACTAATGTCATTGGAGAAATAAAGAATGGCCTGAGTGAATTATCACAGCAAGCTACTTCGTTGTTAAATTCAATCAGTAATTTAAATTTCATAATAACTTTATACGTTTTAAAGTAAATTTCTTGGAATAACACCTTGTCAAAACAGTTACAGTGTCCATTTGGACATTGTCCATGCAATAATAAACTTATTGAAAGACATTATTCAACTTCTCAAAAAAAATAGATAAAATACAGACACAGAGTTTAAAACCATATTCCCACAAGTGTATGCGACAGCTTGGGTATTGAAATAACAATTCCAGGCTATACGAGTTCAGAAACTCGTTGTAATATTTCTATCAGATCCCGATCATATTCTACCATCTTAGTTTTTATTCCGTTTATTGATCTAATTTCTTCGTTGACTGATCGATTTCTCGCATGAGACCACTATCATTTCACTTCAGTATATTTTACCAGAAGGTGCAATGTATGTCCTTATAAGTATATTGAAAAAAACATCCCCTCTTTTATAAAGACGACCTTCAGACCCTCCCACGAGGATACACCTAAGGAGAGTAGTGTCTCTTGCAGCGTAATGCCTGTTAGAGAAAATGAAAAACCAAAACTGCGATCGGTGCTTTGGCTAAGTGTGACAAGGAGGTTTTCTAACTACTCCTGAATATCTTAGCAGTATTAGAGTTCCATTGTCTAAATAATATGAATAATCCTATCAGATATCAATATTTTAAAGATAATTGATTTTATAATATTGCCATTTAAGAGAGTTGCCATTTTATTTTAATTGCAGAATGTGTTTGACTGCAGGTAATTGATATTTAAAAAAAAATGTCTTGTAATTTAAATATAACATTTACACAAATATAAAAAATTATTTTACTAGATTTTATATATATATATATATATATATATATATATATATATATATATATATATATATATCTATATAACCAACCCAACCTTATATATATATATATATATATATATCTATATATATATATATATAATTTTATTTATATTATAATTATTTTATTATTTCTATTATATATATATATATATATATATATATATATATATATATATATATATATATATATATATATATATATATATATATATATATATATATATATATATATATATCCTATATATATATATATATATATATATAATTTAACTTCATTTAAAATGTAACCACTTGAGAAAGTCGCAGACCCCCTCGAAAAAAATTCCTGGCTACGGGCCTGACATCCGATTATATACCTCAGCTGATATTTGCTTAAAGTCAAGTGTTTCACGAAAATCAATATTCTTAAAGATATTCATTCACTGGCTTTTCTTCATATTTTGGTATATAACAAGATTAAATTCCAGATCTTTATGGAACACATCCATAGGTAATCATAATATGTGATTTCAGCAGCAAGTCTACATGTGATTAATGCCGTATTTTTATTATTATTATTATTTTTATTTATTTTATCTTTTTTATTTTTTAATCTAGTGTCTACGTGTGTCATTAATTAATTTATATTATTATTATTATTATTATTATTATTATTATTATTATTATTATTATTATTATTATTGTTTATTATTATTATTATTATTATTATTATTATTATTATTATTATTATTATTATTATTATTATTATTATTATTATTATTATTATTATTATTATTATTATTGGATATCAAGTTTTTTAAAACATTTGAATTGTTCATATTTTTTCTACTTTTGTTATTGTTAGTATTATTATCGCTATTGCTATTAGGTATTAAGTTTTGTTAATAATTTGTATTAGTTTTAGTTTTAGCATTTAGTATATATTTTTTTCAATTTTATATATACATATATTTTTTTTTATAATCGGTTTGCACTTTTTTCAAGGGTTTTGCAATGGTGAGGTCACGTGCTCGGGGTAAGAAGGGTGGAAGTGGGCGTAGGGGCGGGCTTTCTATTGATTTTGCTAATGTCCGTGGTCTTCGCATCAATCATGAATCTGTTGAACACCACCTTTCTACCTTTCATCCTAATATTTTACTTCTTTCCGAGACACAGCTGGCCAAGGACTCCTTCTCTAACAACTTAAACATCTCTAACTATAATCTATTTTATAATTTCGACTAATAGCCGGAGTCTATTGTTAACACAAGTACTCCCTGTAACACGTCATAAATCTCAGATCTCTAATTTCGATGTTCTTTGGCTTAAAATCTGTCTCCCCTACTACAAACATCTTGTGTTTCTGCTATTACGCTCCTAATGGAACAAATTTCCGACTCTTTTTAAAAATCTTACCACTTCTCACGAGACTATTACTTTGCTTCTCATCCAACTGCCGAGTCCTCTGCCAGGGACTTCAACGTACCTCCCACGGTGAGTGGTTGGGCTCTCTCATACGATTCCGGAGTGGGAAGGAGGCCAAAACATTCGGGCATATTCTCAGCGATCTGGAATAGATGAGTTAAGGAACCTGCACACATCCCAGATCGTTCTAACCAATACTTGAACACTCTTGACTTATGCTTCAACTTCTTCTTCTCGTTACAAATACACCATTTTCCCTCCACTATCGGTAATTCTGACCACAAATCTTGTAGCTCTAAGTTTAACACTTCATTTCAGCAGCTCCGCCCTGCCCTAAGTGAACTTTCTGGCACTTTAATCCGGCTAATTGGGAGCATTGCATCGCCTTTTTGCAAACTATCGCTGGAATGAATCATGTTTTGTTCCGGTGAACACCTCTGCTTCTGCTGAAAGGTAGGGGCCGTGATCACGGATAGGATGAGCAAGTTCATTCCATCTTCCACTAAATCATTTCTTCCTAAAATCCATGGTTGATTTCACTTGCTATCGTGCCATCCAGGAGCGTGACATTACGTATCAGGAGAGGAAGAACTCTCGCTCTCCTATTACTCTAACTAATTTTTGCTCTGCCCGGAATCGATGCAGGGATATTATTCGACTGGCCAAGGGTTTTCACTAAAAGGAAGTGTGCTGCCCTTCTTGATTCTCCTTCTGATAAAAAAATTTCTGGCCTCTTGCCAAAAACATCTCTAATAACTGTAAATCTGCCTTTTCCCCCTCTTATCCGTCCTGACGGTTTCTGTTACTAACACTCCTTCTGAAAAGGCTAGTCTCTTTGGTCTTCTTTTCATCCTAATTCCCACCATGGACGATTCAAAGCTCCCCCTCCTCCTGCTCAGCTCCCTCTCAAGGTGTCCAATGTCTCACCTATCATTACTCATGATCGAGTACATGAGATACTGAGATCTATTGAACGTCGGAGGCCGAAGTGGCCCAGATGGCATTCCACCTCGTGTTTTGAGGGAATGTGCTTCTGAGCTGGCGCCTGTCTCGTTCAACTCTACTCCCTATGCCTTAATACTAACACTTTTCCTCAATGCTGGAAGCGCGCTTTTATTCAGCCAATCCCAAAAAAGGTAGCCGCTCTGATTCTTTTAACTATCGACCTATTGCCTTAACTTGTATACTATACTATCTAAAATCTTTGGAAACTCTCCTTAACCCTGTTTTACCTCGATCATATGAGAATCTCATTCCCTTCTTTCAGATCGTCAGTATGGCTTTCGACGTTCGAGATCAGCTGTGATATCCTTTTCTATCTCACTGATCTATGGTCTTCTGCCATTAAGGATCATGATAGGAAATTGTGCGTGACATATCTAAAGCTTTTGACAGGATATGGCATGCGTCTCTAAGCTACCTTCCGTTGGATTTCCTCCTTCGTTCCTTACTCTTGTCTAGTTTTCTTTCCAGTCGTTCATTTAAGCTCTTGTTGATGGAGCAACCTCTTCCTCCTTTCTTAATGGTGGTGTTCCTCAAGGTTCTGTTTTATCTCAACTTTATTCCTGCTTTTCATCAACGATCTTCTTAGCTGCACTTCTAACTCTGTTCACTCTTATGCCGATGACTCAACTCTTCCATTCTTCCACTCATTTTAATTGTTCTCCCTCGTTTATATCTAGAATTGCCTCTCGTCTACAGCTTTCTGATTCAATTCTAGCCGATTTGGTCGGAATTTCTCAGTGGGGGTAACCGTAATCTTGCGAAGTTCAACTCTTTGAAAAGCCTCAACTTCTTCATATCTCCTTCTCTAAAATCTCCCAACTTTCCTATTCCTTTGACGGCTCTAATGTGTACCCGGCCAAAGCAAACATAAACATTCTAGGACTAAACATAAATGGTGAATTGTCTTGGGGCCTCACATCATCAGTTGCTCAAATGGCCTCAAAAAGCTGAACTTTCTGTTCAGATTGGCTGTGAATTTTTTTCTTCTGCTCAGATGCTCCAGTTGCTGTAAGGATCTTATTCACGCCCATAACATGAATACTGTTCCCATTTGGGAATTGGTTCGGTTTCCACTTGCTCCTTTTGGATAGAGTTGAAGCTAAGGCTAAGAGGCTTATAAACTGTCCCATACTTTCCGTCCCATGACCCTCTTTCTCTGCGTCGTGACACGTCGGTGCCCTATCTCTTTTCATAGGTATTTGGCAGGTGCTCTCGAGAATTGACCTCTCGCATTCCTCCACCACTGCATTGCCCTCGTAACACAAAGGTGCCTTGCTCTCACGTGAATATTGTGTGAATATTGGAGACTCAAGGTCACTCGTTGTGGTACCTCCTTCTTTCCAGCCACATCTGTTTTGTGGAACTCCTTGCCTTCTTTTATTTTCCCCGCTATATTTAATCTTCCTCTATTTAAATCCCGCGTCTGCGCCCACCTGAGGGAGTTAGGCAAGAGGACAGAGGTGGGTTTACTTTCCATTATTTAATGTTTTTCTTTATGTAATTTTTTTTTTATTTATTTATTTTGCCCCCTCCTTTTGAAAAGGGCATTGCCCGTGAGTGGTGGTATCATGTAAAAAATAAAAAAAATAAAAAAAAAAATAAAAAATTTACAAAAATTGAAATTTGAAATCTAATATTTTAACAACTCTTACCTGCAAAAATATTTGATAAATTGCGAAAAAAGAAAAAAAAAGTAACTAACCTGTTGAAAACATTTCACTTGGTTAAGGCTTTCCTTTGTAACCTTAAACTTAAAAGGACTTAAGGTAATAAAGGTAGAAACTTGAATTTAAATGCTCTATTTATTACGATAATAATAACCCAACCATATACTCAAACTAAGTCATAATACATTAAAAAAAAATAAGAACTGTTAAAGCGTTTATAAAAATTTAGAACTATACATGTAGAAAATAATTTTCCAAATAAACTTTGATAACACCAAAACCAAAATTGCGAATACTACAACAGCACAACTGCTATAAAAATATGGAAAAAAGAACAACGGCACAACTGCTATAAAAATATGGTAAAAAGAAAAGAAATTATGAAATGCCACAAAGAGCATAAAAAAGTTAGTGAAATGGTGCCCCAGAGAATAAACTAAGCTGATGGATGGAGTAAAATAATTTTATGGTGAGTAAATGTAAATATGAAGAATTACAGAAAATTAATATGGTATCGCATCAGGTCCTAAAGAAATGAAAATCCAAAAAGCGTAAAGATCACATTTAAAAAATAAATAAATGGGGCATTCCTATTCTTAGTTAATTAATATGATGAAAAAGTTTCAAATGTATTTAAAGCAATAATAAGAAATTTAAGTATAAAATCTCAAAACATTTAAGGAAAGACCTTTCTTCTTACCTGGTGACGATATATAAATCTATCCTCAGGTTCGTCTTCCCAGTCAGAATCCCAAAGGTCAGTAAGAGAAACACCTGGCTCAGACGTTGGTGTTTCCACACCTGAACCTGAATTAATATATATATATATTATATATAGTATATAATATATATATATTATATATATATTAATATATAATATATTATAACAGTGTATTATATATATATATATCTATATATATATATATTATATATATATATATATATATATATAAGTAGTGATGCCACGTCCGGCGATCTACCAGCCTTTTCGATATAAAGGAGTAGAGCTATAGGTCTGAAACTTGGAATATAATCTATGTATGGGTTAAGGACGAAACCGTGTAAATTTCAAGTCGGTGGTATGTTATATTAGGGGGTACCCCCGAGGGTCGATAATGGATATTGCGCTTACGCCCTTGTTGCGTGATCTGAGCAAGCGAGATTAGGCCTAAATAGCGTTAGGTTCGAGCGTGATGACGCAATCTCGTCGCAGACGAGATTACGTCAGTGCGCGAGCGCGCGCACACACACACACCTCGCCTTATTATTATTATTATTATTATTACGAAGATTCGATTCCCAACGGGAATCGTATCTGAGTCGAAAACGATTCCTGTAAGGAATCGTTTTTTACTCACTCTGGCACCGGTTCCAGCTCAGCCACTGAGTCCAATATATATCTATAGATGTTAGAGTTATCGTATTGGGTTAAAATTTGATAGGTGGTTAGATGATGACGTAATCTTATCATGACGAGATTATGTACCGCCCGTGGTCCTCTGAAGGGGACCGCCACCCCCCTAAAACAATTAAATGATCATAGAAGGGCTGAATTTTGGATAGTGTAAGAGTAGGAGAAAGGAGTCTGAATCTAATAGGAGTTTGGTTGACCGCCATGGCACCGGTGCTGGCTCCGGTGCAGTACGATGCTGGGATAGTAAATATTTGTATAATAATACAATAGTGGTGTTAAAATATAAGGTGTTTATAAGGATGTAGAAGATATATATAGTAGTATTTAGGAGATTATCCAGGGTAAGGATAGAGATACGTCAACGGCTCCTGATCGATGCGAGGGCGTGCCCGCAGGCGGCGCCCAAGCCAGGTGGCATCGGCGCGAAACGTTTGCGTGCGCGCGCACGCCGGAGCGAACCGAAGCGGGAGGGGCGCGTGCGCGCTCACCCTTCGCGTTCTGCATGTACGATCCGGTACGAGAATGCAAACGTGTTTTGTTTTTTTAAATATATTTTTTTTTTTTTTTTTTTTTTTTAATTTTTTCTTTTTCATAACAACTAAAAATTCAACTTATTGATTCAAGTCATATTTTTTTCTGTATAAATACGTTCTTTTTGAAAAAGAGCGGAAAAGAAAACAGCTTTTTTATTTCTAAAGCTTCTTTGTATATACATAAGTGCAGAACTACATAATCGTTAACAGTATAAATTCCAATAAAAAGAACATTAAATAAATAAAAACATTCATACATATAAGCTTTTTATTTTTAAATATATTAATCCATCTAATTCAGGGGGCATAGGATTCTGTATAAATTGAGCAAGTTCTATATGTTTCTCCAGAGATTCAACACCATTCGAAAGGATGTAAGCATAAAATACAACCTATAGCATTAAACCATTTTCTGGCATATTTCGGTTTCAACAGACTCACTCGCTCACGAGCCAGAGAGAATACGTATCCTGGCTGATAGTTTATTAATGGCATTTTCTGTATTGCTTTATACGGGAAACCAACATGTTCGGTGTCCCATATCGTAGCTTAACACCATGAGCTATTTCTGAATTAAAGTCTCGAGTATGTGCACCATCTTTAAGATGGCACTTTAAGTCGTTTTTCATATCAAACAAAGCTGTTATATTTGCAGATGTCTGAACAGTGAAACCTATATCACCGTATTGCATGATGTGACAGCGCATGCATTGGGTTTTTCCAATAGTTGCGTACAGTTCAATACTTTTAAATTTATCAAATGCTGTGAAGGCACATCTATTCTATTATAGCCTCTCAAGCTGTCACCTCCTGATTCATCAGTAGACATGTCACAGGATGACACATACTCAGCCTTTAGCCAAGCTTCAAGGCTATCGATAATCTTGAGGAATTCTTCAACCGATATGATTAAAGGTATATTACTTGCACCTCCAATTGGAATACAGGTAATATATTGCTCTCCATTCGTTTTACGAAAAAATGTAAATGACACATCGTTGGGTATTACAAAGGTCCTCGTAAAGAGGACGTCCGTAGGAGCAGAACGAGAGGTCATCGTACCAGTACAGCGAAAAATGTCTTACTGACGAAATTCGTATGTATAAACAAACCAAAAAGGTAACGAGATTCTTTCTTTCGACCAATCAGATGAAAATGAACAAGTATATGACGGACGATCGAACCATATCGGTTCAAATAGTTCCATGTAGAGGCTTTATACCCTAATCGTTTTCTGGTCGTGTTTGTATTTTCATGTTCAGGCTTTACATTCGATTCATTTTCTGTTCGTATTTGTATTTTCAAACCCAGATCTTACAAACAATTCGTTTCATCGACAAACCTAAACATCATACAGACCAACGAATAACTACTAACATTAACAAAGGTCCACACTTAACGCTTGTAAAGTAACTATGTTCATAACGTAAAAATTCATGTTTTTTACATACCCTAAATCAATAAATCAGTAAATCAAACAACCCCCCCATTCCCCCTTCCCACCCTCCTGTCCAGTTTGTGATCTATTGATCTACGAGTACAATACAAACCTTTATAACATAAGTGCAACCTTTTCTTATTCATTAGTGATCAGGTATCAATCTAGAATGGACGTTGGTAAATTTAATGTTCGGGCTCCCTGCTACTTGATATCTTGTGTCTGGTCCTACAGGATGAGGGAAAACCTTTCTGTTATTAACATTTTAAAAGAGTAGAGATTTCGAACAAGCCTGTTAAAATCATATGGTGCTATAGTGTTTACCAAGAAAAGTTTTAAAGACCGAAAGATGTACATCGAATTTCACGAAGGGTTATATGACATAAAGGCTCTTCAATGTTTACCAGAGCATAAAATTATAATCCTTGACGATCGATGCATAAATTGAATGAGGCTATAGCCGAAACTTTCACAGTTTACTTGCATCATTTAAAGCATCACAGTATTTTTTATAACACAGAATATCTTTCATCAGAATAAGTATATGAGGGATGTGTCTTTATAAACACACAGTATTTAATCTTGTTTGGACAAAGAAGGGATATGAGTCAGGTCAATGTTGTGGCTACCCAAATGTTCCCTACTCAACGTAAAGAGTTCTAAAAGTATATAAAGAAGTTACATCTAAACCTCATGGTTATTTACTCTGTGAACTTCATCCTAAGAACACGCATAGAGTACTGCGACAAAATAATCTTAACGCGCACCAAGATTGAGACAGTATACATACCTGAATAATGAGTACTCTATAGCAGATTATTTTACCTCTTATGAGAAAATTATATAGATATAATGAAAACGTACATGATCTGTGAGATGAAAAATTTAATACAATGTATAGCTTGAAGTATGCCTAAATCTTATAAAAGGAAATGTTCCTTTAAAGAGAGTTCAGAAGGTAAAGTTACGTCGTCACAGAAACATCATTAAAAAACTTGCTGGTAACGTAAGAAAGCTTAAAAATAAAAAGAAGCTATTACAGAAAGGTGGTGGTGTGTTCCTACCTTTACTCTTTTCCGTTATAGCCCCTTTGATAACCAAGTGGCTTGCTCAATGATGAAAAAGGTAGTGGTTTTACCCTACAGCGATTATGAGAAACTGAAATATAACACAGGAACCTTACCTCTACAACAACAACAACAACAACAACAGCAACAACAACAACAACAACAACAACAACAACAACAACAACAACAACAGCAACAACAACAACAACAACAGCAACAACAGTTCGAACAACATCAATCAGACATTAAGCAGCATCAGATCGGATATAATCCTTATCACCCGTTGATTCAACAGCAACCTTTGAGTTTATATGATCCGCAAGTTGAACAGATAAATAATTATGAGAAGGAACTGCAGCAAATATTAAACTCCAATGTTAACATTCATGAAAAAAGAATCCTATATCAAAATGCTATACAAAAATTAGTAGATTTAAAAGTTTTATTAAAATCACCCAAGGAAGATGCAGCTCTAACAACAGATACTAAACCCATGGTGAAAAGAGATGCTAATTTTAAACACATACTCAAGGAAAGCTTACCTGTGAGGAGTAAGAAAACAGGTATAGCTCTATATAATATTTTAAAAGATCAGATTACTTGGAATGAACTCGGTCAAATCATTATTGATGGAGAACAATACTTGAATCGAATATTGTTGACTTGATATCTGATCTCTCACGTGATGGAAGAAGGCCCCTGTAGCAGGATGGATACAGATTCAAGCAGAACTTCAGGACTATTAATTAATATAAGATATAAATCATGAAATAACAAGAGATTAGCGATCTGATAATATTGCATTAACGCCCTAGACTGCTGCAAGTTCAAGCAATAGTATATCTTGCATCGGATGATTAAAGTTGATAAGTAGAAACACATTAACGTTCAAGGACGGGCCGAATAAGAAAAAATCCACAAAGTATCAAAATGGATTAGCATCTGATTATTTATTATGATTTTTTATAATGATTGTATATCGTACATTTTAAAATTATGTAATTTCTATGTTTTACTTTCTGTATACACTTGCTGATGTTTTTAGATTGTTTTAAAATAGTTAACGATTATTTTGTAATTAAAAAAATAAAAATACAACATATATACATCTGATTTTTATATCACCGTTCTAGTAATAATGAATAAATGCTTTTATTGTTAATGTCATTGTGAATCATGAAGGCCAAGGAAGCGGTCGATAAATATTACTTTGATGCGAAACAGCCATACAGTTACGGGGGTTTTTCAAGGTTTGCTTCAAAGTTTCCTCAAATTAATAAAAAAGAATTGAAAAAATATTTAGAAGGTGAAGATGCTTTTACCCTTCATAAACCTATACGAAAAAATTTCCTAAACACGAAACTCAAATAGCTCACATTTAGATAGCGTATGCAACTAGACTTGACGCGATATGATAAAAATAATAAATCTTACAATGAGGGGTATCACTATATTCTTTTTGTGATAGATGTTATTCCAGATACTTATGGTTAAGGGTTTTAAAAGATAAAAAATCAAAACTGTTGCTACAGCAGTCAGAGAAATTATAAATAAGGATGACAGATATCCCAATGATATGGACAGATAAGGGTACAAAATTTTTATAGATAGAGATATATATAGATAGATATATAGATATGACATAGGGTTTCAACACATTTTCAGTTAATAAAGCTGCAATAGTTGAAAGAGATGAAAGAAAGAATGCATAGGTATTTCACGAGCTGAATACTTTAAAATATAAAGAATATACTCCAGGACTTGCTTACTTTATCATCGGGGTCTCATCATAGAAACTTAAGAATACCCCTATAGAGATGGTAAGAACAAAACCGCTTGTTCCTAATCAACCCAACGGGAAAAATAAAAAGATAACAGTAGGCTTAAGTAGGAGACTATGTGAAGAGTAATCCAGGACTGATGAAAAATTTTCAGAAAGGGTATGAAGCTGGATGGTCGAGAGAGGTTTTTAAAGTAGATACTATCAGAGAATTCCCTAGAGACAAGTTAAAATTATACTATCTAGAGGATTTAGACGGAGAAAAATAAAAGAAGGATTCTATAAACAAGAAGAATACAGAAATACAAATTTGATCCCTTAAGAGTCATGGGTAAAAATAGAAAAAATAGTAGGATCTAAAGGGAAAGGTAAAAATAGACAGTATCTTGTCAAATGGATAGGTTACCCAATGAAGTTTAACAGTTATATAAATGCTAGGGATATTAAGAAACACTGATCAGTTTACGTCGGGAACATGGAGAGTGAAGATCATTTCTATTTAACGCTGCCCTCATCGGCTTCTATGGATCTACATCCTGCTAATAAAATATCAGACTATACAATTCAATTATTGAACCCTATAACTTTTGATCGAGAAATGTATGAAGCAGGATTAAGTGAAATAATTCTCGACGCTGATATAGAGAATAGGCCTGAATCATATTTGGCGTTTACGATATTTAGAAATGTTGATAGTGTTAAAAATGTATTAAAAATTAACGCTGATATGGCAGTCATCAAACGAGGCAACAGAGAATATCGTCTTTGAAAGATACTTTAATAAACCGCTGTCTCTATAATCGGTACGATGTTTCCAATAGACTAAAACAAAAATTTGAAGCACGTCAGTTTTATGTAAAGATTTAGTGTTTTTAGATCTTAAGCCTATGTAAAAACTATGTGTAATCACCTTAAACTACTCAACACTCATGTGAACCTGAAGATTAAGTTTATTTATTTTCAGCCCTTCAACTTGGTTTTGTAATTGTCATTACTCATATGTAAACAAAATATTGAGAAATAATATCAAACCCTCTCTAAAGGATCCTAATGCGTTTATATAGACCAACGATGGAAGAGGTATGTCACAAAAATGACACCGAGAAGTTTCATTACCTTTTGTATGCAAAGCCTTCTAAGCATGTTTTCAAGATCCTGGTATGGCCTATTTTATACAGATATTATAGACCATCAATATGTAGGGAATACTAAAGCCTTTTTTAAGAGTAGTTCATTTTCCTAAAGGTAAAAGAGTTATAAGTTTCTAATGTTCACTACTTACCCTTAGAGTAAGACAACTGAGTATCATTTCGTATTTTATATAAAGATGAGATAGAGATAATCCCATACCCATCTCACTGACTGGAACGCATGTGTAAAGTACTATAAGAAGGAAGCTCCGATAAATAATAATGGAAAGAGAACGATCTTCAGGGGGTCAAGAATGCAGAGGGGGTATGGTTTAGGTGGATTTTTTGCTTCGTTGCTCAGACGGGCCATCCCTTTGTTTAAATCAGGAGGTAAATATCTTGCTAAAAAGCAGCTAGGACAGGTATAGATACTTTCCAGGATATTATGGGAGGTGTCGATCCTCGAACAGCTGTAAAACGACGACTAGCCGATGCTTCTGATGAAATGTAGATGATGTTAAACGAAATACGACGTAAGATGAACGGGTCCAAGGGTGTAGGTCGCCATAAAAACCTATAAAGAGGAATAGGAAAGGACACTAAGAAAAGGTAAGAGTGTTTGCCTTTATACGATGATGACGGTAATTATTTACATAAAAACCCAAGTTTGGGGGGGAAACAAAAAAAAACCCCCCCCCCCCTGTAAAAAAAACCCTTAATTTTTTTGTATATAAGAAATGTTTAAACAAATCTCTCCTCATTATACGTTTGGTGCATGTACCAGCAAGATGCATTTCCTCCATCCCTCCAGCCCAGACTGTTGTAAGAGTGAATTGATCTCTTCTCTGTGAACCCTAACACGGATTAGTGGACTGAGTGAATTCCACTTTAATTAGTATAATCCCGTCACATCAAGTCAACAAAATACAGATGTACTCTCGATTTCAATATTCCTGGCATTCTGATCAATTATCTATGACCCCTCGAATGGTGTTTTTATATGCTAAAAGACCAAGTTAGTAACGAAGATGGTTCAGATTCTTCACAGGGAACCGATCACATAGTATCCACCGAAACAAATTTCCTGTATACGTGTTTTAATCAACTTGAGGTATTTTAAATGAAACATCTCTAGGAAGCATCAGCTGCAAGTTACCCTTATCGAAGTTATATTGAAACTTTATTAAATTATTCTCAAGATGCGAAGGAGTCCCATTTACAATCATGTGGATATTACAATTTAAAAGATGTGGAGAAACCACAGAAAATAGGATATAAATAACACCTATGATATTATGGACGTGTAAATGGTGATATATGTCTCTCAGGGAAAGACTTATCTACCATCAGTGGCTACGCCGTATCCAAGGGTTAACTAGATTGCTACACCTGATTTGCTCTTATGCTTAAAAGTGCTCTTTACACAACTACGGCACCCAAGCTATCTTTAAATTACTGGACGCATATCTTTATGTACATAAAGTGAAATTATCTCCCATTAAACATATGGAAAATAGAGAAATCTCTTTTGACCGATACAGCGAAATATCCAATCAAGAGAATGAGACCTAAACATTTTTCACTTTACCCAAGGTTATCGGCATTCATATATATAATGGGAGCTTACCTCGGAAGGTAATAATAGGAATTGTAAGAAACACGACGCTATGTTACGCATATTCCCTGGAAACTACGGAAAGTCTGCCTTTAAATTTACCCATTTTGGACTTAGAGGGGTCAGTTTACATGTGAATGGTCACCTTACGGGTCGTGATTATGAGATGAATATATGGAGACTCACATCTCATGCTCACGTCCTTTTTAACGATTTTATTTGCCAATACGGTGATCGCATGCAGCGATAACGGTAAGGTGGTGTTTGATCTCAAGATTATGCTGAAACAGTAATTTATCTGCATACGATCTCACTGAGATATATAGATATAGATATAGCTTATCATCTCAATATCCTATGAAAAGGAACTTTAGGATTGAGTCTCAAATTTGGACAAAGTTTGACATCCTCAATCTCAGTTCTGGTGTAATATATAGAGAATCCCAAATCAGAGATTGACAGAGTACGAATATAATCTTTGAATTATTAAATGATGAATGGAAGAAGAGAAATATTAAACGCCTTGGGAAACGAAAGAAGATTTTTAGGCGTATTCGCATGTAATGAACTCTGTTCTGTGAAATTGGATACCAACTCTGGTCTTATCTTCAATACTTCTCCTCGGGATGTTTCAAGCAATGGACATTGGATAGCTGTGTAAAAGAATAAAAATAATGTTGTTGTATATTTCCTTGACTCTCTGCATTTAGATTTTATGTTTAGTAATCATTATGTAGCATCTTTTTTAAAATATAATAATGTTCAATATGTTAAGACCTTATGTTTTCCTGTACAACCTATCAGGTCTAATTTATGTGGTGTATACTGTATTTATTTCATTATATGTTTTTTAAATAATGTTTCTTTTAATAAAATTGTAAATATATTTGATGCTAAAAATTTATATGCTAACGATTATGTAGTTTGCACTTGTGTTATAAAGGCTTTAAAATAAAACTTGTTTTCTTTTTCCCGCTTTTTATCCAAAGTTTTAAAAAAAAAAATATGATTTGAATCAATAGATTGAATTTTTACGTTATAAACATGAAAAGCTTAAAAAAAAAAAAAAAAAAAAATTAGTAAAAACAAAACACGTTTGCATTCTCGTACCGGATCGTACATGCAGAACGCGAAGGGTGGCGCGGACGCGCCCCCCGCGTCGGTTCGCACCGGCGTGCGCGCGCACGCAAACGTTTCGCGCCGGATTGCACTGGCTGGCGCGCCTGCAGGCGCGCCCTCGCATCGATCAGGAGCTGTTGACGCTTAACCATCTTACCTTGATGGAACCTCAACACCCTTATTCGAACTCTACATCGCTTATAACATATATTTTAACACCACTATTGTATTATTATACAGAACATTTTACTTATCCAACTCGGCACCGCACCGGAGCCAGCACCGGTGCCATGGTCAACTCAAACTCTATAGATTCAGACTCCTTTCTCCTACTTCTATACACTATCCAAATTTCAGCCTTCTATGATCCAATTTAATTTTTTAGGGGGTGGGGTCCCCTTTTTCCCAAAAAAAAGAAAAAAAAAAGGGCAAAGTAACTATGTTAATGCTCTTGAAACATACGTCTCATCATAACCACCTATCAATTTTAAACACCAATACGATAACTCTAACATCTTAGATATACTATTGGACTCCAGCGCTGAGCTGGGAAACCGGTGCAGGTGAGTAAAAAAAACGATTCCTTCCAGGAATCGTTTTCGACTCAGATACGATTCCCGTTGGGAATGAATCTTCGTATAATAATATCAATAATAATAATAATAATATATAATATGGCGAGGTTGTTGTGCCGTGTGTGCGTGTGGTGTGGTGTTGGTGTGCGCGCACTCGCGCACGTGACGTAATCTGTCTGCGCGAGCATTGCGTCATCACGCCAGAACCTAATGCTATTTGGGTAATCCGCTTGCTTCAGATCACGCAAACAAGGACGTAAGCGCAATATCAATCGACCCTCGGGGTGACCCCCCTCTATATACAACCCACCGACTTGAAATTTACACGGTTTCGTCCTTAACCCATAATAGATTCATATTCCAACAGTTTTTTCAGACCTATAACTCTACTCCTTCATATCGAAAAGGCTGGTAGATCGCCGGACGTGGCATCACTACTACTTATATATATATATATATATATATATATAATATATATATATATACTATATATATATATATATATATTATATATATATATAATATATATATATATTATATATATATATATATATATATATTATATTAAATTATATTACAATGGCGAATCCGGCAACTTTTGATTCAAATCCGAAATCCGTGTGTGAGGAATGTTAGAATCCTGATCCGAATCCGAATCCCAGCACCTCCGGATTCATCTGAATCCGAATCCGTGTGTGTTTTGGAAATTCTCGATCCGAATCGCATGTAAAAAGCTGAATTCGAAATCCTTCCTAATGATTTTTTTAACAACATTTAAATTAAAGACCAACCAAAATTTGACATATTTCTTTTCAAATATTTATGAGATATATAAATAAAATTGTTTTTTCATTTTAAATTTTTTTTTTTTACTCGGGCCTGATGTGCTATTTATTTACATGTTTAATAGATTTCTGGTTATATATATAATATATAATATAATATATATATATATATATATATATATAATATTATATAGATATATATATTATATATATATCATATAGCTGGGCGTCGTCAGGGGGGCAGGGGGGGCAGCTGCCCCCCTCTAGAAGTGTTTACTCTTATAGTCTACCTGCGCTTTTTTTATTTTTTTTTTGAAACAACGTCCCTTTCCGGGGGGCGGTTATGTTTTTTTTTTTTATTATTTTATATTATTATTTATATATTTTTATTTATATATATATTAAATATATTAATATTTTAAATTAAATTTAATTTTTTAATAAAGTATATATATATATATATATATATATATATATACCACGAGTATATGGAGTAGCAGTCCAATGTCATTTTCTACATTTCTCTTGCCGAACGTCTTCTCACGTCATTTTTATATGCTCTTTTAATTTGTAGATAAGAGCTGTGTTGTTATTCTATCTATGTTTTTTTTTTTAAATGTTGATATGTATATATATATAAATTCTAGATTTTGTGTTCAGTCAGATTCTCAATTCTTTATTAAGTGTTTAAAGTTCAAAGTAGCATTGAAATTATCACTCCGTGACGCCACTCTATAATTCAACACCGCCTCAGTGTAAAGTTATAGTTCAATTTCATCAGATCATGGATATTAGGAGATTCCTTGGTACGTACGTTTTACTTTAACTATTAAAAATTTTGTGTATTTACTTCTTAAAAGTAGGAATTTTTTAACACATGATCTTACTTGTCCATATGAGGTTAGCTTCATTTTAAAAAACTATTTTTTATTAGAACACAGATAATTAGTGATTTTTTCACATAGTTTGCTATAACTTTTAATTTTTTCTGTTACACATCTTTGAATGCTAGTAAAAATTATTAGCCTATGACCATATGTGGCAGAGATCATTATATATATATATATATATATATATATATATATATATATATATATATATATATATATATAATATATATTATATATATATATATATATATATATATATATATATATAAATATCATATATTATATATATAAGATATAAGAGACATATATTTATATAATATATATATATAATATATATATATATATATATATAATATATATACATATATATAAATATTTACAGTATATATATATTACCATCCATCCTGTTAGGGTATGCCTGTCAGGTGCTACTCCTTCAGAATCTTCTCCAAAGATTTCTATCTTCAAATGTTCGTTCTTCTTCTACTTCCTCTACCGTCTTGCCTCTACGTTGTACAGCCTCTGCCACCGAATTCATCCATCTCTTCCTCGGTCTTCCTGCTGGTCTCCTACCTTCTGGTCTCCACTCCAACATCTCTCTTAATCCACTCTTTTCACGTGTTCATACCATCTTAACTGGTTTCACTCCACGCATTCCAAGATAGGTTCCACCTCCAGTCCTGTCCTTACCCGCTCATTCCTTATTCGTATGTCTCTCAGCGATACTCCCCTAATGAGTCTAAGTACTCTCTCATTTCCGTGGCTTCTATTCTGCTTTTTTGTAATCGTATTCAATGTCCAGCATTCCGATCCCATACAACAATATTAGTCTCAGACTTGCTTTATCATACCAAACATTTAACTTATGTTGGTATCCTTTTCTCCTTTAGCAACGGGTATAACATTCACATTCTGTGAAAATCACCAATTCTCCTTTCAACTCGTCATCTTGTCCTCCTTGATCATCAAATACCACGACCAAATAACTTTAATCTATTCACTTGCTTAAGCCTTATATTTTCTATGTTCACTACCATCTCTTCCCTCTTTCTCTTGCAATCACCATTATTGTTCGTTTCTCTAAGTTTATTCTTCATGCCCATTGACTTCAGTACCTCATTTCATCTATTCACAGCTTCTTGCCAGGTCTTGAGCTCCTGATGTTATCACTGCTGCATCATCCGCATAAACCAAAGTGTGTTCCCTATTCTCCCTTATGCATATCCTTTTAAGGCAGCTGTCCAGGCAAAGTGCAAAGAGCAATGGCGACAGTACACTTCGGTTTGGTCTAACCCACGTTTTTCACTTCAAACACTTCTCTCTTCTGTTCCTCTAACGCGTATTTATTGGATTTTCATACATACTTTTGATGGCTGCAATCAGACTTTCTGGTATGGCCTACATCGGATCTTCTAACACTCCCTTTCCACAGTCTCTCCCTATTTATTATATCGAATGCTTTTCCAAGTCTATGATTTCTCTCTGTTAGCATTCATCGTAAAATAATTGGTCTGTGGTACTTTTCTGGTTCTGAACGTGCTGGCCATTTTGCCAATCTTGTCCTCGACTCCTCCTCAAATCACTTTTTTTTCTTTTTTTTCCAAAATCTCTCATATTTTACTTCACCCTCCACCATACAATACTATTTCCTCTATAATTTCGCATATTCTTTTATTCCCTTCTTGTGTATTCGGACAGATGTGACTGCTTACCATGCCATTCTGTTGGTATTTTTGCTTCTTTCCCATACTTGGTTTAACAATCTTGTCAACCATTTAAGTTATTCCCTCTCCTGTTTTAAATAGTTCATTATTTACTCCATCGTATCCTGGACTTTTTCCATTTTTTAGTATTATAATTGCCTCTTTTACTTCCTCCATCTATATCATTTCTAACTTCCTCCTGTTTCTTGTCTTACTCTCAGGGGTATTTCATTTCATTCCCTCCCCTTCATGCTACGTTCAATAATCCTCGAAATACTCGCTCCTCTTTCCGTCACTCTTTTCCTCTAGAACGAGGTTCTCCTCTATATTCAGCAACGTAATGCCATTTCAGGCTTCTTTATTTTCCTCTCAATGTTCTTGGCCATTCCATAAAAAGTTTTTCCGTGCCCTTCGTATCCTCTTTCAGTTCTCTTCCTATTCTTCTCCAAGTAATGTCCATACTTCTTCTTTTTACATCCTCTGCATGGTTTCTTGCTTTTACATATTTTATCCTGTTTCCCTCCGTTCTCGTCTTCATCCATTTCCTATATTCTATATATATATATATATATATATATATATATATATATATTTTTATATATATATATATTTTTATATATTATATATATAATATATATATATATATATATATATATATATATTGTTTGCAGTAAATTTGAAAAGGAAGAACTCGGATAAAATTGGAAATGTTAGCGGTGAAAACGAAGAACATACCATACCAATAATTCAACAAAGACTACACAAGAGGCAATCCCTCCTACTTCGCATATTTCGGCATGATGAGATACCCAACACCGCAGGGCCCAGCACTCTACGAGTCAAGATCTGGGTCAGAATTTCGGAAGTTAGCCGTTTCAAGTAGATGAAGTCACGAAAATGACATTGGTAGATACGTTGGACATTCACATCTATGATTTCGACTGAGAAAAAGAAACAGTTACTGAAAGAGTGTTGATTCCACCTAAGACCTATAATTTTTTGGAAGATGCTACCCACTTAAAGAGGAAATTCAATATGAATGGTTGGAGACATATTCACTTTGGCTGACATATTCCAGGCACCTAAAGGGAGCATTTTGCAAGTTTTGTATTTTATTTCCACCAAATAAAAGTTTGTTCAGAGGGGGTCCTAGGCTTTTAAAATAAGACCTTTCACTAAATATAAAGATGCTCATTGCGGTTTGTAAGGGACATACAAACACAGAGTGGTTTAAAACTGCTGTTGAAGCTGCAAAGATTGTTCCTACAGGACGTGCCGGTAGACAATCAAAATTAACCAGCATTCAAAGAAAATCATAGAAGGAAAAAAAATATTATCCTCAATAATTTCATGTGTGACATTTTCTTGTACGCGCGATTTACAGCTTTCGGGGTAAGCATCATGATGAGTGAGTGTTGCAAAATTTGTGTCGCTTACGAATAGATGCCGGGGATCAGTCAATTGAAAAGCCATTTTAAAAAGGGGAAGAAAAATGCCACATAACAATCAGTTCAGATTCAGAATAAATCATTTCTCTATGTGGTACTACTATAAAGGAAAGCATCGTTAATAAGGTAAAGGGAGCAGCGTGCACGTATAGCTTACTAGCAGATGAAACCGCTGATATTTTCTTGAAAAGAAGGCAATTTCCATAGTGTTGCGGCTATTTCGACAAAAGAATCCGATGAAGTCAAGAAGGAATTTATTGGCTTTGTGAACTGAAAAAGCGCTTTGACGCAAAAACCATTGCGAAGCCCTTGACCTATTTGTCACGAACCGAAGAACTGATCCCGAGAAATGCGTTGGGCTGGGTTCGATGGCTGTTTCTATGATGTTGGCAAAGAAAGAAGGTGGTCCAAGCAATAATTGAGAAAAAGTATAAAAAAAGCTTTGTTCTTATCATTGCTCTTCAGCACAAACAAAATTTAGTAGTAAATGATTTGGACACAATACCAGAAATCCGCAATACTGTGGGGACTATAAAGGACAGCTTATTACGTTTTCGCGAGACGGGTTCTTGAGAAAAAAATTAATGCAAACCATTCCAAGCCTATGCCAACGCAGATGGTCTGAACACACAAGTGCATCAGAGTGGTTTAAGGGAGAACTTTTGTACGAATGATGCAAGCATTAGAAATCCTTTCCACTGAAGGAAATACGCCACAAGAAAAAGCTCTTTTCAGTTGCATTCAGCGGCATGTAAGTCATCATTCATCATGGCTATGATATTGATCGCGAAATACTCTGCGATGTTAGAGCCAGTTGTAAATGCTCTCCAATCTAAGACCTTGGATATCGTCAAAACCTCGCAGCACATTCAACATTTTGTGGAAATGGTTAGGAGCCATCGGAAAGGTGAAAGAAAAAAATCATCGATGAAGTGTTTAAAAGAAGTTAATGAAAGCGCCGAGCAACTGGACTTGATCTGAATATACCACGGATTTTTTTGGTAGGCAGCAGCAACCATCCAGCAACCACTCGCAGCAACAAATCCACGGAGTTCTGGAGAAGATCCCTTAATAACTCCGTATCTGGAATTTATTAACTAAATCTTTGGAATTAACGGTTTCTACTGAAAAATACAACCTGCTCAGATACATTGCCATATCTACATCC